>JARJDX010043996.1:0-12968 GCA_030264735.1 Gymnusa sp. GC000175
ATTTTTCCAAGTTTTTTACACCCTATTTCTTGATAAATGAGAAAAATTTTACGCAATTTTTAAGTTGCTAGCACGTTTTTTGCACCTTCAGCTAAGTAAAATGTAAGAAATTGTAATCTCTCTTTGAGACAATTTTCCAAATTTTTTTTAATAATTTTGAACTTGCACATACAATTTTCCCAAGTTTTTTACACCCTATTTCTTGATAAATGAGGATAAGTTTACGCAATTTTTAAGTTGCTAGCACGTTTTTTGCACCTTCAGCTAAGTAAAATGTAAGAAATTGTAATCTCTCTTTGAGACAATTTTTCAAATTTTTTTTAATGATTTTGAACTTGTACATACAAGTTTTTACACCCTATTTCTTGATAAATAAGGATAATTTTACGCAATTATTAAGTAGCTAGCACGATTTTTGCGCCTGCAGCTAAGTAAAATGTAAGAAATTGTAATCTCTTTTTGAGACAATTTTCCAAATTTTCTTTAATAATTTTGAAACTGCATGTACAATTTTCCCAAGCTTTTTACACCCTGTTCCTTGATAAATAAGGATAATTTTACGCAATTTTTAAGTTGCTAGCAAAGATATCAATAATATTAGCCTGAATCAATGAATAAATTTAATTTTTATTTTCCTGAGACTTCTGCACTAGTCGCACATTTGCCAACCCTTGAACAATTTAAACATTTTTTTTCAATTATTTTCAATAATAATTCAACCATATTAATTATTCTATATAAAAACTGTAAGTAATATCGTTTATTATTATTAAGCGATTTGAAAATTTGCTGGAAATATTGTGTCGAGGAAGAAAAATAACTCCTGTCAAAAAGATTATTGAAATTAAATCGAAAGTACATAAAATTTCATCAAATTCGATGACATCCTTTCTTGTAATCAAGATGATACACGTGGTAGGTAACTCTACTCCGTTCTCGTGTTAATGCCAGGCAGCCATTAGACTAGTATCAGATAACGGGTCATGTAAACACAATACACAAGAGATGAGGATCCGTGATATAGGATCACGTTTTGTCCTCATCAACGCTTTAATGTGGAAGGTGTCCAGATAACGGCGTGATACATAGACGGGGGCATAATCGGGAAAAGGCTCCAGCCAATGTGCAAGTTGAAGCTAACTGCCGTCCATACTTATATTCGCTACATATATTTCTTATCGCAGTATATTTATTGCTGCGTTTTTTAGGGGCGAAAGTGCCAACAATAAAACTCCACATTGAGATATGAGCAAGTTTCCTTTAAAAATTAAGTCATCTACGAGAATTCAAGAAGTTTTTTTTATTTAAGACGTTGGCGGTCATAGATTTTTATTCCGTTTACATTTTTCCGAGTTTATGACGTGGATATATTTGCACAGGGGATGTTGTGTTGGTGGCAATTTAGGAAGTGAAATATAATATACATCGCTTAAACCGCTGATAGCGTCAAGTATCCAAAAGATCCACACCTTGGGCCCGGGGCTAAGCCAATCCAGAGATAGGGCATTCCAACCCGATGCATTATTGAGATATGGTAGAAATACGGCAGCAATTTTGTGAAGGCGCGATAAGACGTTAATGGTTTCAACTTTGCACTCTATCGTAGCTATTCGGAAGGGGTCGGTTGATGTCGGCACCCCTATGCACTTGATGGAATTGAGTCTGGAGGCGAGGGCGTTATACAGATATTTCCATCCCCTAGGGAAATCTATCACCCTTTCGTATTATCCATAACTTATCCAATATTAATCTACCATGAAATGAAATGTATCCGCTTTAGTTACTCTATTGCGTTAATCAATAAAAACATTGTAGCTCATTATCTTTATAACTACTTTATAAACGCGGAGAAGGGTCATTTTATTGCTCCCATTACAACGACGTGGATATCTTTATTGGTGCAACGCGCGCTGATACACATCTAAATCGCACTGATATTGCACTCATCAATATCTTCCTAACACAGAACGCAAAACACCATTAGTCTTTTATATTTTTTGATTAATATCTTCGTGAATTTTCAGGTAATTTCATGCGAATATTCCCATGAAAACCGGAACCACGGCTGCCTCCAATTACAGAACCATTATTAAAGCCTGACTCAATTGAAATACAATTCCTAATGAAACAATCTGGTAGCAGAAAACATTATCATTATCATTAACCCAAATTATAATTAAATAACTGCACTGGATGTCAGGTTTCATGTCATCATTTATGAATCAAGCGGTGGTTGGTAATTATCATACGAAAACTTCTCAACAAAAAAATAAATTTCGACCTAAATTTAATATTGCAATTGTTTTTGGCTTTATACGCCTGACCCGTACCGCTTGACGCGACACCTCGTGGCGAAATTAAAAAGTTATAGTCTGGTGTCAATAAAAAATACACACACAAAATACTTTATTTAAGAATTATTGCTTTTCTCGCCACACGTTTCGCAAAGTAATTCCGGAAATTCTACTGAAATTTAATTCTCTAATTTCTTTACGTCACTGTCGTGAGAACTGTCAAATAGTTTTTTTACCCATTACTAAAACGTTTTTCCTTAATAAATCTAATTTAACTGGTAAAAAGTTATAACTACAATATTTGCAATTATGATTTCAGCATATAAATTTAAAACAGATTTTTATACACCCAATTGTTGTCAAGCGCCGCCACTAAAGCGCGCTCTCATCGCATTTTGAGAAATGGGCCAAGCGTATTATTTAAGTTAGGAACGATGTGGTAAACACAAAAAAAATTATTACAAATAGCCAATTCTAAAAGGTACGTATCCATTTACCCCCACTCTGCATCCGCCTTTAACTTTATATAAAGTTTTGATTGCTTAGTAGTTTCATAACTAATATTTTGCCATGTTTTCGCCATCAACATGTCATACTACTATAATACATGTATGATCGATTCGTTTTATATTTTGGTATGCGTCGTTACGCCTAATGCAATGAGATAGTATCTTGACAGGCCAAGGCAAGGATTGAAATGGTCTTTGCATGTAGCTATAATTGCAGTTTTCTCCGGACAGGGCATTTTATAGAAATTTACATCGTTTATCACACACTTATAACTTGTCAAAGGTTATAATTAAGAATATCGTATATCTCGATGCAGTACACCATACTATGAGAATAATTTCGTTCAGGAATATTAGCTTACTTACTTTGACTTACACAAATCAATTTTCATTTTCTGAACACTTTTGGTTTCTAACATATGTGCTTGTACATACGTGTAGACATTTATCAAGGCGTTTTTATTTATAAAGTGTGTACGTGGAAAATGTGCAAGAGAAATATTGGATTGCAAAGTTGGGGTCACAAAAAATTAATTGTACTAGTCGATTTGCAAGGAACTTGCCCATGTTCAGGTCAGTAAAACTCCAATTATTTAAACACCGATTAGTTAAACTTCAGTTATTAAAACTTCAGTTACTTAAACTTCAGTTAGTTTAAACTCAGGTTAGTTACACACTAGATAGTTAAACTCCATCATGAAGATGACGACGAGATTTGAATGAAAAAAAGGTTTAGAGTTAAAAATAATTTACTGTTTTTTGAAACCTTAAATGATGTTGACGATGCATGGCAGAAATAAGCTCTAAAATATCTGAAATTGGCTAGAAAGTATCAAAATTTGTTCAAAAATGTCAAAATATGCGTCCAAATGGCAAAAATTTATATTCAAATGTCAATATTTGTTTGTAAATGTCAAAAACACGCTTAAATCTGTCAAAAGTCTGTTTATAAATGACGTAAACGCGCTTTAAAACGATTAAAATTAGCTAGAAATTGTCAAAATTTGTTCGAAAATGTCAAAATATGCGTCAAAATGGTAAAAATTCAAACTCAAATGTCAATATTTGTTATTAAATGTCAAAAACACGCCTAAATCTGTCAAAAGTTTGTTTATAAATGACGTACACACGCTTTAAAATGAATAAAATTAACTAGAAATTGTCAAAATTTGTTCGAAAATGTCAAAAATAAGCTTAAAAATGACAAATTTGATGGTTAAATTTCACAAAGAATGGGATTAATAATAATAATTGTTCGTTTAAAAATGGAAAAGCATGATCTAAATTTTCTGCAAATTATTTTAAAAATCGCAAAAAAAAACAAATTTTATTTAAAAATATCAAAGAAAAGTTTAAAAACATTAATAAATGTAAGAAATTGTTAAGTTTTATTGAACATGTTAAGAATATGCTCAAAAATGACAAAATTTCATTTGGAAATGTCATATTTTGTTCTACATTAAAAACACTCGCTAAAAATGTCAAAATTCAATTTATAAAGCAAAAATTTGCTTTAAATTTTAATGGAAAATGTCAAAAATTAACTAGAAAATAGCAAAAATGTATATAAATTATCAAAATTTATTTAAAATCTTAAAGAATCTTAAAACTCGTTTGAAAAAATCAAAAATACAATCGAAAATGGTAAAAATAGGCTTTAAAATGCCAGATATTTAAAAATAAAGCAAAAGTACATACGAAAATGTCAAAGATTTGTAAAAAAAAAACTGTAAAAAAATTTAAAGAAATGTCAAAATATGTTCAAAAATGTCAAAATTACAGTCGAATACAGCAAAATAAAATTTGCTTAAGTCATAAAATTGATAAAAATGTCAAAATATATTCAAAAATGAATATTACTATCGAAAACACGAAAAATATAGAATGGATAAAAATTAGCTGCAAAATTGATTTGAATATGTCAAAAATTTGCTAGCAAATGGCAAAGATATATATAAAACGTCAAAAATTTATTAAAAATCTCAAAGAATGTTAAAATTATTTTGAAAATACACTCGAGAATGATAAAAATACGCTTTGAAATGACAGATATTTAAAATAAAAGCAAATATAAACAGAAAAAGTAAAAAATGTCAAGTGTAATTGAATACAGCAAAACAACAACTAAATTTTGCTCCAAAATGTCAAAAAATTAATTAAAATGTTAAAATTTATTCAAAAATGTCATTATTACGCTCGAAAACATAAAAAAATAAAATGGGTAAAAATTTACTGCAAAATTCATTTGAAAATGTCAAAAATTTGCTAGAAAGTGGCAAAGATTTATCAAAAATGTCAAAATTTATTTAAAATCTCAAAGAATGTTAAAATTCTTTAGAAAATTTTGAAAATACACTCGAATATTATATAAAACACGAAAAAATAGAATGGGTTATTCTTATTCTTATAATACAGTAAAATAAAAAACTAAAATTTATTCCAAAATGTTAAAAAATTGAAAAAAATGTCAAAATATATTCAAAAATGTCATAATTACGCTCGAAAACATGAAAAAAATAGAATGGGTAAAAATTAGCTGCAAAATTTATTTAAAAATGTTAAAAACTTGCTATAAAATGGCAAAGATATATATAAAATGTCAAAATTTATTTAAAATCTCAAAAAATGTTTAAATTGGTTTGAAAATGTCGAAAACACACTCGAAAATGATAAAAAATACGCTATAAAATGCTAGATATTCAAAATAAATGCAAATATAAACGGGAAATGTCAAAAATGTCAAGTGTGATTAAATACAGTCAAAATTTGCTATAAAATGTCAAAAAATTGATAAAAATGTCAAAATATATTTAAAAATGTCATAATTGCGCTCGAAAACACGAAAAAAATAGAATGGGTAAAAACTATCTGCAAAATTTATTTGAAAATGTCAAAAGTTTGCTAGAAAATGGCAAAGATATATATAAAATGTCAAAATTTATTTGGAATCTCAAAAACTGTTAAAATTGGTTCGAAAATGTCGAAAACACACCTGAAAATGATAAAAAATACGCTATGAAATGCCAGATATTTAAAATTAATGCAAATATAAACAGGAAATGTCAAATGTAATTGAATACAAAATAAAAAACTAAAATTTGCTCAAAAATGTCAAAATATTGATAAATATGTCAAAATATATTGAAGAATTTCATTATTACGCTCGAAAACACGAAAAAAATAGAATGGGTAAAAACTATCTGCAAAATTCATTTGAAAATGTCAAAAGTTTGCTAGAAAATGGCAAAGATATATATAAAATGTCAAAATTTATTTGAAATCACAAAAAATGTTATAATTGGTTTGAAAATGTCGAAAACACACTCGAAAATGATAAAAAATACGCTATGAAATGCCAGATATTTAAATGGAAATACAAAAATAGACAAGAAAATGTCAAAAATGTTAGAAAATGTTTAAAACGTCAAAAATTTGATAAAAAAATTACCAATTAACTAAAGTCGTTATATTTTGCTTCGAACAAATGTAATAAACTGATTTTGTTATAATTTTAAATGTCATGTTTTTCTTGTGGGCGGCAATATTTTTTAATTTTTTGCATACCGACTTTCTCTTGTTTCATATACATGAGAAAGTAAAAACTAATCTAAGTCAAATGCAATGTACTTTCGTCGTAAATTTGCACTATTGTGACAAGCACATTGCACAAACGCCTGTAATAAAATCGTTTGTTGTTAGTCAAGTTACATTAGAGCAGAACTATATTCGTTGTTAGATTGCTTCTTGACTTTTAACGTAAAAAAAAGTAATAGATAATAAATTTTAATTTTAGATATACAGGGTGTACCTAAAAGAGTTACTAGTGTTGAAATTTCTTTTTTGCATTAATATTTTTGGCGCAGGGTCGAATACTTTATTCATAGAATAAAAAATTACGTCACCATAAAAAATAAAGTTGGTTGCCATGGCAACGTAAATGATTGTATCCAAAAAATGAAGATCGGCATTGTGTGGAAAGTGATTTTTCTAAAAACTTCTAACATTTTTGTAAAATAATAAAAATTTTAAAAAATATATACCCATCCCTGTCAATAACAATGTTCCTGGATGATACATTTGAAAATAAAAAACGAAACCAATACACAACGCAATACGTAGTAAATATACGATATTCAAAAATCTTACCTTAATATGCCATCCATCTTGCCATTGTCTTGTAAAACTGTTTTTAAATCAAATTGATATTTAATTTGGGTTATATCACAATTTAAGTGCATTAGGAAATTACTAGAGCCTAGTAAGTAGTAATAGAAGATTTATTTTTGCATAACAATCAACTCACGTGTCTCAACATGTGGTCAAAGTCACCTTTATCTAATCGTCATGCGCAATTTAAAATATGACCAAGATGTGTAATTTAAGGGCTTTCCAGCGCATGTTTGACGATTTGGAAGAGTGTAATGTACAATATGGTTCGCGGCGTTTTATTAATTCGCATTTATTGAGTTATTAAATTAGATTTGACACAAAAATGTGCAACAAGTTGCATTTTTTAAATTAAATCAAGAGATACCGCTGCATCCAGTATTAAGGTAAGACAGTATGATATTTTTATATTTGAGTAAAATTGCGATTTACGCTCCTAACACTTGGCGCCCGGGGACAACCACCACCCACTCAGAGCCGGTCTTAGCAAATCTGGCGCCCTGGGCGAAATTTTTTTCACCGCCCCTACCAAACAAAGATACAGATTTTACAAATGATTTTACAGCACCAAAAAGCACTAAATTATAACTATGACATTCACATAGTACGAAAAAAGCTAATGGGTTTTATCTAAAATACTTTTTTGGACACCAACACTTTTTTCTTTTATGCTAGATCCATTGTTACCTTGTCCTCTGCAATTAACCAATTTAAGACCGAATTAATAAAAAAAAAATATTTTCTCTGGCTGGTCGCCGCCCTTTTGTTTGGCGCCCCTGGGCGATCGCCCTACCTTGCCCTCCCCCTTAAAGCCGCTACTGTACCCACTGCCCCATCTCCTACGAACTCCTGATTTTATCACATTTTTAATTTTTGTACCGTATTTATAAAAATTTTCCATTTATCGAGAAATATTCGTTCACGAATGTTTTTATAAAAAAAATGTGGGTGCGGTCACGCCACTACTTTCATTTACAATTTTTTTGTGGAGTGCAAGATTGCGCAAAAGGATAAAAATCATAAGGAACTGATTTTTGTTTCTTTTTTTTTCACCACAATTCTGCAAGTGTCGCGCTGGTCTCCCTACTGCTGCACTGGTATTTGGATTTTTAAAAAGTAAAATTATGAAAAAATTATGATAAAAACAATTTTTGTTCAAATTTAATTTTAAATATTTGGAGGTGCGGACACCACACGACTTTCTTTCACAATTTTTTCAGTAATTTTTTAAAAAAATAAAATTTAGATTATTTGCAAGAATCCGAAAAACTTAAACAATAAAATATATTTTCCGGTTTATGGATTTTAGCTTAAAATTCTTAGGATCTCCAAATTTTTGTTAAGAGCTTAAACATAAATTTGAAGGTTGATAAGTTTGTCAGGACTGTTGGTGGGACATTAACTCACATGCACACGCACACACACACACACACACACACACACACACACACACACACACACACACACACAAAAAGAAATCCACTCGTTTATACAATTTATTGGTTAGGTATTTCGGTTTCCCTGCCGCCCTCGTCTTCTTAAAGTGTCATTGATTTTTTTTCAATGATAAATGACGACCCATTAATGAACCCAAGATATGTTGAACCAAAACTTAGTGCAAATTTTTGACATTTTTGACATTTTTGACATTTTCAACTAACTTAAATAATTAATATCAAAAAAAATATTCCAGTGTAATTTTGACATTTTGCTATTTCTAACAAATATTTTGAAATTTTGTAACGAATTTTAAATATTTTTAAACATGACATTATCAAATGAATTTTGATGTATTAAAGCAAATTTTTAATTGAACTTTGATATTTTTAAACAAAATTTTACTTTTTTGAGTATATTCCTAATTTTTTTTAACGAACTTTTATCATTTTTTTGAAAAAATTATTAACATTTTCGAACAAAACTTGATATTTTTTAGAAATTTTTTCAACATTTTCGAGCAAATTTTAACCTTCCTTTGACATTTTCGAGCTTATTTTTGCATTTTTAAGCGAATATTTGGCGTTTTTTTCTCTCTCAATTTTGACTGTATTTTTGATCTTTTCAAACAAATTTTACCATTTTGTAGCAAACTTTTAATGTTTTTTAAAGAATTTTGACATGTACATACAAATTTTTAATATTTTTTGGTATTCTCGAACAAATTTTTGCAAAAATTGTCTTTTGACATTCTATTTTTAACATTAATTAACGAATTTTGACATTTTTGAACAAGTTTTGACATTTTCACTCAAATCATTTTCTAACAAATTTTTAGAATTTACAATTATACTTTTGCGGTTTTCAAACAATTTTTTTCCTTTTTCAAGAATATTCATGACATTTTTAAAATAATTTTGACGTTTTTTTGCCTTTTTTCATAGACTTTTTGACACAAATGAGTAAGCTTTGAGCATATTTTTGACATTTTTAGACGAAATTTAACATTCTCCGATTGATTTTTGACCTTTTCTAAAAGTTGTTAATATTTTTTTGGAATTATTAATATTTTTAAACAAATATTTGGCGTTTTAGAGTTTATTTTTCCTCATTTTTGACTGTATTTTTGATCTTTTCAAACAAATTTTACCATTTTGTAGTAAACTTTTAATGTTTTTTTAAGGAATTTTGACATATACATACAAATTTTTGTCATTTTTTGGTATTATCTAACTAATATTTACAATTTTTAGAAAAAATTGACAGTTTTGACATTCCATTTTTAACATTAATAAACGAATTTTGACATTTTTGAACAAGTTTTTATATTTTCAATCAAATTTTTGCCATTTTTTAACGATTTACGACTAGTCCATAAATTTGCCATTTTCGAAAATGTTTTTAGCTTTTTCGAGTGTAATTTTGACATATTGAAACATATTTTACGTTTTGTAGCAAATTTTTTCACTTTCAAGCACGAACTTCACATTTTTAAATCAATTTTGGTATTTTTCAGCAAACTATTAATTCTTTAAATGAATTTTTGCAATTTTCAAATAAATTATTAAACTTTTTGAACGATTTTTTCCATTTTTCATCAGATTGTTTTATTGTTTCTGGATTTATATTTTCTAACAAATTTTTGGGATTTTTAATTATACTTTTGCAGTTTTCAAACAAATTTTTGCCTGTTTCAAAACATTTTTAAAATAACTTTGACATGTTCTTTTTATTTATATTATTTTCGAGCATTTATCGCCATTTTCCATAAAATTTTTGACACAAATGAGTAAGCTTTAAGCACATTTTTGACATTTTTAGACGAACATTTTTTGATGAATTTTTAACCTGTTTTAAAAGTTGTTGATATTTTTTTGGAATTATTAACATTTTTAAATAAATATTTCGCGTTTTAGAGTTTATTTTTCTCGTTTTTAACTGTATTTTTGATCTTTTCAAACAAATTTTACCGTTTTGTAGCAAACTTTAAATGTTTTTCAAGGAATTTTGACATATACATACAAATTTTTGTAATTTTTTAATATTTTTTAACAAATTCTTACAATTTTTAGAAAGAATTAACATTTTTGACATTTCATTTTTAACATTAATATACGAATTTTGACATTTTTGAACAAGTTTTGACATTTTCAATCAAATTTTTGCCATTTTTAACGATTTACGTATAGTTTATAAATTTGCCATTTTCGAAAATGTTTTTAGCTTTTTCGAGCGAAATTTTTGCATATGGAAACGAATTTTAACGTTTTGCAGCAAATTTTTGACACTTTGAAACAAATTTTTGTCACATACTTTTCATTTTAAAATAAATTTTGGTACTTTTCAGCAAAATATTGATTCTTTAAATGAATTTTTGCAATTTTCGAATGAATTATTAAACTTTTTAAACATTTTTTTCCATTTTTCCTCAAATTGTTTTAAGGTATCTGGATTTATATTTTCTAACAAATTTTTGGCATTTAAAATTATATTTTTGCAATTTTGAAACAATTTTTTGCCTTTTTCAAGAGTATTCATGACATTTTAAAAATAATTTTGACAAATTCTTGTTATTTCTATTATTTTTCAGCGTTTTTTGCCATATTCCATAAAATTTTTGACACATTTGATTAAGTTGCGAGCATATTTTTGACATTTTTAAGCAAACTTTAACATTGTTCATATTTTTTAGGAATTATTAATATTTTTAAATAATATTTTGTCGATTTTAAACGAATTTTTGACATTTTCGAACAAATTTTTATAAAATCTAGCCAACTTGGAACATTTCTAAGGAAAATTTGATCGGTTGTTATCTCAGTTAATGTTAAGGTTTCAAGAAATTGCTAAAACACGTCGAATTTAGGAAAATAGGTCAATTGAAGCTTTTTGTATTCTCTACAGTTCTACACAGACATACGTTTAGTTTCAATTTCATGTGTCACTTGCTCTCCTACCCATTTAAAATTTTTGGGGGCATGATTCTGGGTGCTAGAGGAATGAAGGTGTAAAGGTAAAACTAAGTATTGTCCCTCCTAAAACTATAATCGATGTGTTTTAGCAATTTCTTGAAATCTGAACTGAGATAACAGCCGGTCTAAATTTAGTAGGAACACCCTGTATCCACAAAAAAACTAAAAAACCTAAATTATAAGCTACTACTTCCGGTTCATGGATTTCAGCTAGTCACTGTGACTTCTTAATTATAGGTGAAAGCTTAAATATAATTTTAAAATCCGTGTGGGATGAAGAGAGGACGCAGACAAACACACAGACACTTAAAAGAAGGAAGTCAAAAATGGAAATTATCGCAAAAATCTCGATTTCGAAAATTTTCACAATTGCAATATTTTCTGTTACTTCGTAAATAAAAGTAAAATGTTGTTTTTGAAGTATTGTCTGTTTGTGTTTGTGTCGGTATGATTATAACCACTCTACTGCTCAAGCGGTTTATCTGATCGTTGATTGACTTGCAATTTTAATTTAGGTTTTCAACAATTATTTGGAGATATGCCACGGATTTTTGGCTAAAAACCTTAAACCGGAAATGGTAATTTGCCAATTAAAAAATATTCATATACTGCAATGCAAAACGTGCTCTCTAGGTATACTAAATTTAATTGAAAAAATAAAATTTTTCCATTCCTAATCTGAATATAATTTCTCTTCATTTTTCATCATTGAATATTTTTTGTTTTCGTAAATTTTCTTTAAATATTATTTGGTGTTAATAGTGAATATTTATAAATTAATATTTTTCGTTATTTAGGAATATTAATTTTGATTAAATCAAGCGCAGCATAAAATTACCAATTACAAACAGAAGTAAATATGTAAATGAGTAAGAAAATCTATCATAGTTGGTCTGACAGTACGCCTGAAAGCATGTAGCAAAGTGTCCGATATACATCATCAGAGTTATACGATAACATCGCGTGGTCACCTTGTATAATAATTATTATTAGCCAGGCTACTGACCACCCTGGTTGCCGACACCCGACACCCGGCGCTTAGAACGCCCCCAAAACCTCGGACCGGAGAAAATAATATATTGTTCTTACCATATTACATTAACACATTTCTTT
Source organism: Gymnusa sp. GC000175 (assembly GCA_030264735.1). Lineage (NCBI taxonomy): Eukaryota > Metazoa > Arthropoda > Insecta > Coleoptera > Staphylinidae > Gymnusa > Gymnusa sp. GC000175. Next base: position 12,493 of record JARJDX010043996.1, read on the forward strand.
TGCCTCCTGGAATTTTTTGATAATTATTATTCAAATACCTACCGCATAAACTATTAAGGAATTAAAGCACCAGTCTACAAATCAACACGAAAGTTTCCTTCAAGCTGAAAGTTAAAAAAATTTTAAGGAAAAAATCAAACGTTCATTACTTCTTCCGTTAAGCTTTTCTGCAACTTATTATTAAAATCATTAATTTAAAATTAACTTCAAGTGCAATTATGAGACGAGGCCGACATTACCATTTTTTTAGACTAGGTCAGCTAAACTACAAACTGTGTAATTTGTAAAACACCTGCAAAACCTCTGGTAAACTTTTTTTTCTGGTAAAGTGGCCGTAGCAACAGTCATTAGCAAACTATCCTTCAATATTAATATTCAGAACTATGGTAACTTAACTATTAAACCAATCGTTGCATTAAAACGTCGTACACAACTGCTACGTAAATTGCAAATGGGTTGCATGATATAAATAAAAA
>JARJDX010044002.1:0-10497 GCA_030264735.1 Gymnusa sp. GC000175
AAGGCTACGACCAAATATAAAACCAGGTAGTCTGGGTGCACAGAAGACTAAAACTAACAAAAGTGCATGAGCAAGTTCAGAGTACAGTGATGAATAAGCAAAGTAAGTTTTTATTATTTTTTTGTTAGTAGAAATCCAAAAAAATAGTGCAATGGGTAAACCTTGAACACTTTAATACTGCTCGAACTCAATTAAAAGTTGGTCCTTACGAGTTTTAATTTTATCCCAATTTTTTTTATGGAGGGATGATTCAAAAGTTGCTTCACTTTACTTCAAAGGTTGCGAAGAAGCGAAATTAAATGTTGCAGAACTCCAAATTTTGTAAGAATTTCTCATATTGTATTCCACTTAATCCTGTTAAAAACTTTTCGATGGTCAATAAGGCAGAGATATAAAGGTTTGGTGTATTCTTGGTATTTCTCTATGATCAGTCTATTGTTTGATATTTGTTCCATTGTGCCTCTTCTGTTGACAAAGCCTGTCTCTTATGGAAGAATCTGCCAAAGGAGATATCGTTCTTCATTTAGTATGTTAAGGGGTGTCTTGCTGCAATGTAATATAAGAAATCTTCTTTTTCAGTTTTAGCCAGTTGCCATCCATTTCTGATTAAAGGTTTCTTTTATTCTTTCCATGTCTGCGATTTCTGTGCTGTTTTTATCCGGTGTGTGTGATTTCACCTCTTCATCGCCCACCTGTACCTCTCTTTATTTTTCTGGGTCTCTATTTTATTACTTTGCTGGTCTACCTATTAGGCCACATGTCTAGCCCATCTCTGTACCTCGGGCTAATTTTTAACACGGTTCTTTTTATCGCTCTCTATGTGATGGTGAGCGTGTTTATACTTATCTTAATCAAGGTTTGTAGTGCATATGTTATTACTGGGAGAATGCATGGTACATAAAATATTTTAAGGAATATTTGTGTTTGACAATGAATCTTTATTTATAGAAGGTAGCTAGCACCCATCTAGCTTCTGGATATTGACATAAATTTGATCGTTGCCCATTATTTTGGTTTTTGCCAAGTTTGTATTTAGGCCAATGTTTCGCTAAGTTCTTCATTATTGCTTTGATCTTTTTATCCTCATTGCTTAATATAATGATATGATCTGCAAATCAGAAATAGGTTTTATCTATATTGATATCCTATGATATGATATGAAAAAACATGTTTAAGCGCCAAGATAAACTGTTTTTGGGATATTATCAAACCTTTCTTTTCACTGAAATACTGAAATATTTTCTGTTATCAAATTATCTTTTTTGATCTTGATCTAAAACATTGAATTTCTTTAGATATTTTCTATGATTTTTGATGAAATCAAATCTTGCTATTATATAAAGGATATGACTCCATAACTCTCACAGTTTAATCATGACCCTTTTTTGTAAAGAGGCACAAATTATAATCTGTCATAACCTTATTTTACCCAGTTAGAGCAATAAAATATGGCGGGAAAAATTAATTTTAATCACCTATAGCCACGTCCTTGATGCCATGATCTTTTCATATAGTTTATGGAATAATTTTACTTCTCTATCTTACATAGTCCCAACAGAAATCGTATACACAACGGATACTTTATGTTCTTTTAATTTTTACCGGCTCTCTGGACTTTTCTTTTAAAGATTTTGGTTTATTTTATAAAGCTTCTGGGGTTATACGCGCATCTTTATTATCCTAGAATAACGCATTGCAGCACAACCTTCAGAACGTCATGTGCCTTCGTTAACCCTTAGCATTCCCAATTACAGATCGCCCATTCCCAGTTTCCCGAAGAGAATTATTTATTTGTCTCTTCATCATCTGGAATAAATCTTTAGTGTTATTTAGTTTCGGACGTTGTTGCGGTGAGTGACAAATTGGTATGTATGTATTCTTAAGTTTTATTCTTTCTACACATTTGCTGAAACTCTTTGTTGATTTTCGAGTACTGAAGTCCAACTTTTCAGTTCGATGATTTTTAAGGTTTCGACAGGCATCAAGTGTTGTAGTTTAATATTTATTCGGTTTTTGGAAAGCTCTTCTAACGAACGAGATAATATTCTCTCCATACTTATTTAGTCGTTGATGTTTTTGTGAGCGCGAACATCTAATGACGGTGAAGTTCACTTTTTCTTGTAATAGTATTTAATGAGTGTTTTTTTGGGTATGCGCTTATAATTTTTTTTTGTTTATTTGTAATTTTGCTTTTAACAGTCTATGCGCTTATGGTCATTTAGCTCCCAAAAGAGTTTTGCGTTTTTTGTTGATTACTTACATCGTGTACTTATCAGGATGCAATCAATTTGATTTTTGTATTTTACGCCTGGATATTGGCACGTAAAAAGTCATCGTATGTGTTGTTGGAACTTGGCGTTGACAATTGTTATGTTATGTTTTGTTAGCTCGTGATGCATTTGATGATACACTGGCAAAACATTGTTGTTGATGACAAAGCGATGACGAAGTGGTCTTTTTCTCTTATGAGTACTTGTTAGTGCAAATATTGGCACTTCTTTTCAATGATGTGGAGTTTTCCACATACCGATTTCTATTGCAGATTTTCTATTAAGTGTATCTGTAGCGTCTTTTAAAGTCGTCTGCCCCAAAGATCCGATTGGGGCACTACATTTACCTCTACATATTTTTTCTGTGAAAATTAGATTTATAGATATATCGCCGATGTTCAATCGCCACGTCCAGGTCAGGTTGAAAATGGCCGCTTTTTCATCATGTCACTATTTTTAAACGTTTTTAGTGAGTATTTATAATAAATGGTCAGGTTTATATATAAACAGTCAGTGTTTACAATAAATGGCCAGTATTTTATTAAATGGTCAATATTTTATATAAACGGTTAATATTTAAAATAAATGGTCAGTATTTAAGCTTGCGATGATTCGTGTGAAAACGCCTTGTCCGGTTCTACACCTGCTCGTGGAATTATACTTAAATTATTATTTGCAAATGTTTCCCTCTTACTTAAATTCTCTCAAGTATTGCAATATTAATATTTTGTTTCAATGCTTAGACTTCTGTAATTTTAGGCTGAGTAGAAAGTTTTTTTTGATCGCTTATATATAAAAATCCGTTTCAAAAAGTCTTCGGATACCCCTTTTCCACTTTACTCTATTCATTCATTAATCTTGTGTAAAATTTCCTTTTTTTATCTTCGTGTTTATTTCCTCTACCCAGCTTCTTCTTGGTCAATTTCATTTCCTTTTTTCTACGGATTGCCACTTTAGTTTTTGTTTGGTTAGGCGTTCTAGCCCCATTCTTGGTATGTGGCCATACCATATAAGCAGTCTCGTTCTTACTTCGTCATGTATTGGGTGCAATGTTATCATTATTTTTGTGATTTTTACATTCGGTATTATTTTTTAATCCTGTGGTATTATTTTTATTATTGACTTTTTTGCTGCTCACCTTCAAAGGTTTATCTTCACAGCATTAAGTAGTTTTTTTAATTATATTTTCCTTATCTGCCTCATTTCATTTCCTTACATGATGCTTTTTACACTTATGTTATTGAATACGTTTTTCGTTCTTCTTCGATATAGTTTTAGCCCACATGATGTCGTTAATTGGGGATATAGCTCTTTGTCCTTGCATATTTCGTTGTTTAATTTCTGCATCAAGTGTAACTTCTGTGGTTATCTTTACACCTAGATATTTACATTGGAAGCAACTCCAATAGCCTCAACTTCATATTTCTCCATTAATTTTTTTAACATATATTCCAGGTTATCATAGTCTTTGGCTGAGACGTTCTGGTCATCTGTGAAGCATAGTGTAAATAATACATTGTTACTTATTGGTGTTACCAAATGCCTGCATCACCAAATTCTCTTAGAGGTTTTATAAATTTGCTTACAACGTACCATATTTTTTCTAATTTTTTTAAAATATTTGAATCCAACCATTTAACTTAATTCTGTTATCAGTTATCATGCCTATTTTTTATATTAGTTAATTTACTTTTTAAATATGTACCAGTTTTAGTTATTATTTTTTTAAGCGATATTATATAGCAAGTTCCAAAAGTATATTTTGTGTTCTGCAACATTTAAAATTATTATAAGGCATTCCAACCTCCAGTCAGATGGGGACGCCAACAGCCTCCATCTTTAAGAGATTGACAGCAGGTCACCAAAAAATTGATGACATTGCGTTTCGATGGATGGTCTGACTTTTTTATTTGTTAAAAAATCAAATTTCATCTATAATTTTTAATTTATTCAAGTATCTTACACGTACATCAAAACATTTAATGTACAGTTTTGACAGAAAAGTTGCTTGCTAACAGCTGCCATGTTGGTCACGTGGTTTAATTGGAATGCCTAATTGTAATAAAAATTATTTAACACAATTTTAGTTTGTGTTTTAAACATTTTGTCAATATAAGATTACGCCGGTTATTTTTAAATCAAGAAATTTACTTTTCTGTTTCGCAAATTAAATTTCACTCCAGTAAAAATTTTATGAAAAAAAAACTTCGTAATTTTTTGTGAGTGAAAAGTAAAGTTTTTAAATTTATAATCCTCTTTTAAATTTTCACATTTTTAATGGTATTAAGAATTTAAATGTTGAATTTTTTTGTATCCAGAGAAACCGTCGTAATGAATATAAAATAACGCAATGTAAATGAAATAATTTTTTTTTGTGTGATTTGTATCACGACTTTTCAATTTTTCATCATTATTTAGATTAGCTTTTCTTTTTCCACGAAACCCATAATTTATTTATTTGATAAATTATTCTGAGTTTCAATCAATTTGAAGCACATTATAATTCCGTCAATATCATTTAACCATTAAGCGTATCTTATGATCGGATTAAATTTATACAAATATCTACGAGCGAATTAAATGATTTTTTTTAATGTTCATTATGGATTTTTTATGTTTTTATTTTTCTGGGTCGCGTACATTAAGTCGTCCCCACTCGACCATTATTAATGTCATATTTATCATAAAGAATTTAATCCGAGTTTTCTTTTATATTAGCACTGAATTTGATGGCTCGCCACGTCACGTTTATAAACTCCGTGAAAACTTCACGGAATCTTTTCAAGTCTCGTCAATGTTCAAGTGCCGGATTTAATCGTTTGAACAACTCAAAGATCATAATCTTCAAACCGCCATCTTCCATATCTCAACGTCATTAAAATAACTACCTGAACAAACCAAAGTCAAATATTATCAACCCCATTCAAAGAAGGAAATCCTTCATTTTCTTTACATTATATTTTAGTTCTTTATTTAACTTTTCCTGTGTATTTTGGGAGAACATTTGAAAATTGTATCACGCAACATTTTTGTTGCTTTTTTTAGTATGTAACGTACCTATTGTGGAGAGTTCATATTTAAATAAGTAATATAAAATAAGAAAAAAAATTTAAACGTTAATTTTAAAAAAGCCATAACAAATGAAATAAAGAAAAATATAAAAAGTTATTTTCACAAATAAAATGTAAGTTTTATTCGTATTTTTTTATGGAACGTTTTGTGCTTTACTGACGCGAACTATTAGAAACATTTAAGTCAGCTTTATACTGCTTCTAATTTAATTTAATTTCCTACTAGTTTAGTCTCAAAATCCACTCATTACTCATTAACTGCTGGATTTAGTAACATTTCGGCTGCGGAGAATTCTAAAGCATCTGGAGCAACTTACTCGTTTCATTTCAATAACTAAGAAATTTATCAGCCAATAAACGGTACTGCTTGCAAATGGTAATTTCTTTATTCCGACTAAAACTGCTGAAAAATCTTAAAAAACCATCTTAAATTGAATTGCACAATTCAATTTTATTAAAAGCACCAATAATTCTGAATTGTTTAATAAAAGTGTTTAAATTAATTTAATTAAATAAAAACTATTTTATATGATGATTTTTTATTTTCTTTATGATACATTGTGTGGAAAAGTTTGGGATCAATGTTGAAATCTCTGCTATCTAAAGAACTAAAAGGTCAGTTAAATGGAGGAAGTTTTTTTTAACTTTAATGTCCGTAACCTTAAAACTACAACAGTTTGCTGTAAACCTACTCAATGTAAACTTTTAATAGTTACTTGTATATATAGGAAATAAAACAATCTTAATGCCTTGCTGAAAACCTCTTTAATTAAAACTTTTGTTTGCAGGCTAATTAAGACTTTTAAATCTTTAATACCTTTTTATTTATTAAAAATTTAACATTGCATGCTTATTTTGAGATTTTTTATATAATTTTTTAGTCGTTTCTTGAATTCTAGGTATTCCTTTGTTCCGTTCCAGACATCTTCGTCTTTTAGGTTCTTTTGTGTCATTGAGGTGTAACTTAGTCCAACATATTCTTTGGCTATCAATCAACATCCGCTTCGGATGTTGGCAACTATAATAGTAATTTTTACTTTGTTTATTTTTTATTGGTTTTTATCCATGAAGAACCGATTGGGTGGTTAGCACTTGGAAAATTTTTTCTTAAAATAATTTCCTGTGGCTCTGTGAAATTTTTGTTTGAAAAATGTGTCGATGGATTTGAATTGATGTTTTTTTTATTCATTACTTTATAATTTCATAAGTTATTATAGTCGTATTAGGCAAAAAATTATTTTGGTTATACAATTTGATTTCAATTTAATAAACTTGAGGCTTTTAATCCAATTTTCAATGGCATAATAAAAATAGAAAAAGAATGTATACACTACCATCATCAAATTTCAATTTTCTTTTCGTTTTCGAATGAAATTAATCGATTTTTATTAAGGAGTGACAAAGAGATGTATGGCCTGTATAAATTTTTGATGTTGAATAATGGCCATTCAATAATTTGATCCATTTGTACCATCGCGACCTCATAAACCTGAACTTATTAATCACTACGCTTTTATTGATATTAAATTTATAAAGCGTAAGTTTTCAATTCAACGACATTGGCTAATAAAAATACCGAGCGCTCAACTAAAATTAATAATCGTTATTGGCGCTGCGCATAAAATTTAAATTATGCTTTTTTAAAAAGTTATTAATTTAAAATTATGGACCACTTAAAATTTATAATCATTGGGTTTCTGCTTTTATTCTTTTACCTAACGATTTTAGAATTATAAGCGAAAAATTTTAAAATAAAATTTGATGATGGTATAGCAATATTTTTATTTTTATTACTCAATAACACAAAAAAAATTAGTAATGAAAAAAATTAGGTCATTCTTCTTACATCTAATTGTATGTATCATTGGCGATTAAATTTCTTTGTTTATATTATTATTAACATTTATGGTTGTATTACACTGTTAAAAAATTATTCTTATGCTGGTCTTCAACTGCCATAAAAATATTTTACATTTAATTCTGACGTATTTCATTCCTAAATTATCTTTATTTAAAAGTAAAGAAATTATTTTTTTACATTAATTATTTTTTTTAAATATGCGATAATTTTAATTGTATTGTGGTATTAAAGTTATAAAAGGCATACAAAACGTTTCATTCAAATTTAAATAGGAAAACCGTTCCAGACGTGACAGGCATTATTGGATACATTTTAAAGTTTAATTAACCATAATGTATTTTCTCTCTAACCTCTTGGCCTAACCTAACATAACCCTTTTAGCAAAAATCAATAGGGATTTAGACTTATTAAGCGTTCATATTTAGATGCATGTTATCAATATTTTAAGGCAAATTTAAAGGGATAAAGCATGTATAGTTTAATGTTAAAATAATTTAAATAAAAAGCAGGACATTTCAGGTTAACTAAACTGAGATTTTGCTTTTTATAACCTTTTAAAGGATAAAAGTTATTTTTAATATTTACAATTTTATTAAATAATATCCTGATAATAAGGCTCCAATTAAATAAACTCAAAGGCTGTGCATTTGGCAGATTTTGGTACATACCTAAAAGTTTTTGGTTTTTTGGTTTTTTTTGATATATGTACAACCAAATTTTCGTTTCAAAAAATGCAAAAAATCAGTGAGAGACAAAATTGGTTTCTCACTGATTTTTTGCATCGTAAAACGGTGGGTACAACTAATTTTAATAATTTTTTTAGAAAAAATATATCAAAATAGGTTATAAATATTACCAGCACCAATTATTTCATTTTAGTTAGTTACTTCATTTATATGGATTTATTAACTTAGCAAGGTTCTGCTCTAATTTTAAACAAGTCATTAAAACCACTCAAGTTAGGCAGGTTTTTTTATGTTTCTGGTCGCTAACCTACACACCTATTTGTCAGTAATGGTAGTATAGTATATTTAAGATTTGTTGTTTCAAATATTGTGCCTTTCGCATCATTTCACATTCTCCATTGGTCCACTGCCCGAAATGAACCTTGGCCACACATGTTTTAATTATTATTTTTACATCGTTCATATATCAGGGTACTGATTAAGGAAAATTTAACCAATGCTTTTTAAGATGACTTTTAAATCATTTATAACACAGGAATTAAATCTATGGATTTTAATGTGATCCAGATTTGAAGCCACATCCCAACACATTTCTTCTTCTCCTTCCAGTTTCTTCTCCTAACGAAGGTTGAAAATCATCAGGGCTATTTCAACCTTATTTGCAACTTTCCTAAACAATTTTGTGGAGCCGCAGCCAAATCATTTCCTTAGGTTTCTCAACCAGAACATCCTTCTTCTACCTATGCTCCTCTTTCCCTTTATCTACCTTTGCATAATGAGACGAAGGAGTGAGTATTCTTCACCTCCCATAATGTGACCTAGGTATTCTTATTTTTGCTGCTTAATGTTGTTTATCAATTCACACGTCTTATTCATACGGCGTAACATATCTTCGTTTTTTATCTTATTAACCCATAATATACGTGGGATCTTTCGGTAGCGCCACATCTCAAATGCATTGAGATGTTTTTTTTTATTTGCTTTAAGGTCCATGCCTCGACACCATATAACAAGACGGAGAAGAGATAACAGTGAAGTGTTTGCCGTACATCCGATTTCAGTGCGCCTATTTGCTTTAGGTATATAAATGTTATTATGCCATTCTTTGCCACTGGCCTATTATTTTACTGACTATTTCTGTATTACACCACCAGATTAGCATGGATTGTTCTACTGCTATGTTTAACTTATCTTGGTAGATAGCCCACAAGATGTCCATAGTCTTAAAGATAATTGTTTATTTATTTTTCTTACTCTTTGAATATTTATTTATATTATCTGTCGTTCTGTTCCGCATGTTGCAAGGATGTTTGGCATATTTTCGTCAGGTACTAAGAAAGGTAGAAGAAGAGAAGACACCGAATCCCGATAAGATTCAAGGGGACATGCTAAAGAACACCTAGACATCATTATAGAACTATTCAACATCATTTTTGTAATTGAGAACATTCCTCAGGCTAACATCAACATTTACACAAATACTTAACAAACCCACAGCTAAAAAGATCGACGACTATAGAACAATATGCCTACAAGCCATTTTAAGAAGGTTCTGCAGGATTATATCCGATTGTATTTATAAAAGGCCGGAAGAAAACAGAAGAGACACGCGATTCGGGTTCAGAAAATGCCTGGGTACCAGATGCACTCTTCGGCCTACATGAACTTATACAAAAAGCAAGAGACGTGAACTGCAATGTCTTGTTGACAATGAAAAGACCTTTGACAAAGTCATCCACGACAAGTTACTACAAATTATATATCAAACAAAAATGGAGAAAGGGGTACACGTATCATATCAAATCTATAAAGCCAATAAACAGCACACATTCGTGTATAGACCAGATTGTAGAAATAATTCCCAGGACTACAAGGGATCAGATAAGGACGCGTGTTATCTACGCAATTGTGAAAAAATTTTCAAGTATGCACTAAAAGAAGCGCAGACCAGGGTTAATAAATGGGCAGGTAATCAAAAACTTACGATACGTAGATGATTCTGCATTAATCGTTGACAACACCGAAGGACTTCTTCTTCGCATGCCTATCCGTGCCGGATGTGAGCAATCATCAAAGCTATCTTGATCTTGTTTGTTGCTATTCGAAATAATTCTGCGGAGCTCCTACCAAACCAGGCTCTGAGGTTTGCCAGCAAAGACAATCTTCTTTTACCAGGAGGACGCTTTCCTTTAATCTTTCCCTGCAGTATGCATTGGAGCAATTAATATCTATTTCCATTCCTCATAATATGGCCCAGATATTTTAGTTTCCGACGTTTTACCGTGTTTACTATTTCTGGCTTTTTTTGCATTTGCCTCAACACCTCCTCATTCGTTATTCTGTGTACCCATGATACTCTCAAAATTCTCCTGTATAGCCAAAGTTTGAATGCTGCGAGTTTATCCGTGGTTTCCTTGGTCAAAGTCCAAGTCTCCACTTCATACAGGAGAACCGTAAATACATAGCATCTCAGGAGGCGCATTTTGGTGTTTAAAGTGAGGTCCTAACTCTTAAATGCTCCGCTCATTTTATTAATAATATTTCTGGCCTTTCCGATTCGTGCTTTTATTTCCAGAGAATTGTCCCAGCTCTCATTAATAATGGTGCCC
>JARJDX010044007.1:0-10219 GCA_030264735.1 Gymnusa sp. GC000175
AATTTGCAACAAATTTTGTTCTTTTTATTTTTTCAAAATTTATCATTTTAAGGACTCATTGTTTTTCGTTGCTAAGCAATATTGTCAATGAAATTATTTTTATTAAGTTACAGTGTTGCAGAGACATATTTGTCAAAGGTGATAATGTCACTAGTGGAATTATTGCAGCATAAATTTCAACAAAATAGAGTCATACTGCCAATTAAATTCAATAGTATCATAAAGTCAGGGGTAGCCACATTAGATTTTTTTAAGGTAACAAAAATTTTTAAACTTTATTAATTCTGTATTATAAGCAGAAATGCGATATCGTGAAACACTGAGAAGAAGCAAAAATGTCACTAAATTATATTTTAGTATCCAGATATTTCGGGATTTTAAGCATTCGGGATTTTAGGCATTCGGGATTTTAGGCATTTGGGATATTAATATTCGGGATTTTGGGCCGCACCCATTAAAAAATATCTGAAGCTCATGATATATCTCTAAGACCACAAAACCCCGAATATTTAACTAGAATATTTAGTCTTTGCTTCTTTACGTATCCGATACCTGGAAGGTGACTATCGTAGAAATGCAAAAACTACAAAACTTCGTCGACCGATGCCTTCGCTGAATTCTGTGTACTGGCCGAACATTATTAGTAACTACGACTACAAGTACGTTGGCCAGTCACCACTGAAATAAGATCTAGCAAGTAGATTGTGTGGATTGCCACACACTTGCCACTGGAGTGGAACCCACCAGAAAGTAGAAAAGTCACAGGTCAATCCAGATTAAGGCGGCAAGAGCGGGAAGGACTTGTAATGACATAAGAACACAGTAAATAATAGAACCGGTCGAAGATGCTTTGTTAAGGCCTTATGTTCCTGTATGGAATGTAAAGAATTTATTATATATTAACCGTTGTGCTTTTTTTATTTTTAGCCCCGTTCGTGGTTCTTTTCCTATATCCTTTACCCAGATCTAACAATAAAAAACATTTAGTAAGGTCTTTTAAAGTATTACAGTTTTTCTTTTAAAAAGGATAGAATCTTATCTGTTTATATGATGAAGTAACTCTTGTTACTTTATAAGTAATTATTGAAATTCCATACTTTTTAATGCATCTTCCAGGAGAATGGTAAATATTTAAAAATATATGTACCAGTACATAAAAATAATTAATTCTAAAAACATAAAACCTCCTTGTCTTACACATTATTCCATTATTCTAGGTATTTTTCTGTATTTAGTTTTTACGCAGCGTCCTCTGCATTTTATAGCTTTATCCACCAGGTTCTTTAAGTTCTGCAACAATATCGGCAGGTTGAAATAAAAAGTTGGACTCTTGTGGCATTCTGCATAATATATAATGTTCGCAAATAAATGAATATTCTAGAAACTTTTTTATATATTATTGCAATTTTATAATTCCATGTTTGTTGTTTATTTCTAAGAAAAAAATTGGCGTTATATTTTTCGCTAGGAAAAGTTTAATTTCCCCACGGTTTTAGTTTAAATAAAATACGTGCATTAATTTTGATATTCTGCAGCATACAACCAACGTAATAAAGTTGGAATTTATTAATAAATTAGCAAAAATATATGTATTCATATTACTATTACATTAAAATAAGGTAAAATATCTCTATAAGCACCGAGCAGATTCTCTTTTACATCTAAAATTAATTAACTTGCGGATTAATAGCAAAAACAAAATTAATCCATTTAAACCTTATGTTTATACAGAAATAATAGATCAAAAGCATTTATTTTAAAAATATTTTGCTTCTATTTTAATTTTACATAATATAGTTTTAAGCAAATTTATAAATAAATAAGCTCATAATTAAGTAAAGATAAAATAATTACTTTCAAAGATAAAAAACCAAACTTAATAATTATTTTTTAAGTTAATTAGTTATAATTTAAAATAGATAAATAAAATATGATTAGAGTAAATATAATTATAAGTTGACCTTCTGGAAAAAGGTAAATTTTGGTCATAATTTACATTAATAAATAACAAAAGGTGAGTCAATGTTTAACATCAGTTTACAAGTAAATAAGAAAGTTTTATTTCAACACGAGATATTTATTTAGGGACATTTCTCATTCCGATATAAAAATTATATTGATTTATTAGACTTGCAGGTCAATTATTTTATTATTAACAGCGTTGCAAGTTTCTTTTATAATTGCTGCAATGTTTCATGCAAGTTTTTAGTGAAAGAAAAAATTATCAAATAGTGTCTAATTAGGGACTAATTATTGGTTTTTTTTTTCAGGTTTTATAATATGGGTATATGTAGTTAATTAAGCTTAAGGTGTCCAATATTTTGCCCATTCAATTTATGAAAATTACTCTACAATAATCATTAATCGCAAAGCAGTAAAATATGTTGCAAATGAATGGATTCTGTCAAAACGACGGCGAAGAGGAGCCAAGGCGCCAAAACTCTTAAAAAAAAAAAATAATATGCTTTTTCAGTTATAAATTAAAAAATCATTACTTACAACAAAACTTTTGTTTTACTCCTATGGTGTATTTAAAGTAACGAGGATTCCCGTATTTCTATATGTTTGCTAGAGGCTCGTCAAACCGTGACAGCCACATCTCTACCAAAGCCAAGTTGGGGTAGTTCCAATTCATTGTCATCGTCATGCTGAACATAGAGCAAGTCCCTTGTAGGCAACGTACTACTGTTGTAAAACACGTAGTATACGTTGTGACCCGGATACACTTGCCAGGTGATCAGGTGGTACTAAGTCGGTTAGCGCTTGGAATATGCTCGCAAATACCCGTAAAGGGTACCGCTATGCAGACCGCATTGCTATTAGCATGTCCAGGTCTCCAAGGCAGGGAACCATAGAAGAGTGACCCTGACAATTATGGAAATCTATCACGTAAATGCGGTGTATTTCTGTAAAAGCTAAAATAGTTTCCTCGCCCCTCCCCCCACTCTCGACCTCTTTTCAGATCAATTAAAAATTTGTTGATTTTTCGACTGATTTCCTTGTTGCTGTCAATGGTTATAGTTCATCAGTTTTTGTTATGTTTTGTATCATAACATTATTGAATCCCTCCATGTGTCTGCTTATCTATCTAGAGTTGGTATATATCTTAGAAGTATGGCCCTATAAGGCAGATCCCATTTCTAAAAGTACTTATCGATAGAGCAGATACGCTTCGTGTCGTGATGGGAATATATGCGCTGCACAATAAAGAGCAGCGGATATTGTATTGCTATTTTGACTGTTTATTACACTTTTCACTATTAATTCACAATAAATTCACTGCACTGAAATATATTACACCTTAAAAATTATTTTATTAAAATATATTCACATTAATAATATTACAGACCCCCCACCCCCCCGCCTCACTCTCGTACTCTCTTTAGATAATAAATAATATTAATAATTTGTTGATTTTTCAACTGATTTCCTTGTTGCTGTCATTGGTTATAGTTTATCAGTTTTTGGTATGTTTTGTATTATAACATTATTGAATCCCTCCATGTGTCCGCTTATCTATCTAAAGTTGTTATATATCTCAGACGTATGGCCCCATAAGGCAGTTTACATTTCCAAAAGTACTTATCGATGGAGCAGATACGCTTCGTCTCGTGATGGGAATATATGCGCAGCACAATAAAGTGCAGCGGATATTGTATTACTCTTTTGACTGTTGTATCACACTTTTCACTATTAATTTACAATAAATTCACTGCACTGGAATATGTTACACCTTACAAATTATTTTATTAAAATATATTCACAATAATAATTTTACAGCCTGGTACTACTATTTTATCTAGCAAATTCCCCCTGATTTAGGGAAAAAACGCAGATGTTCTTTAAGAGGTATTTTTCCAGGGTTTATTTATGACGTCGACTTTTGAAACATGTCCAATTCTGGGAATTTTTGTTATTTTTGAATAATAATTTAGTTTCATTTGTTAAGCCCTTATTATTTTTTTATTCTGCAATTTAAATTGTTGCAACACTCTTATCTACCCTTCTCTACTATTAGTTTAACTATGAATTTAGATCTGATTAAAAAAATTATATATTAAATATTTAGACTTCTCTATTCGCTGACTATCTGGATGCTGTTGCCTCCACCGTCCACCCGGTTTTCATTTCTGTTACCTGACCAGGTGATATGGCACACGTCACTCTGACATACACTTATAGTATTAAAATTTCACTCCAATCACGACATGCGATAGCTAATTGCTTAGATTACGCTTACGTAAGGGATGAAAAATCACGTCCTTGCTCTCTGAGCATTTATTTTTATACTTTAGTGCGTAAGTTGTAGTAGTAGTTGGTATCGGCGTTCTGTGTATAAGAATTAAGTATTATTTTTATATATTATATTGTTTTATGTTGTGCAGCTACAATTAAGTTTTTGGCGTAGAACTACGTCTTTCGCAGCGGTATAAGGACACCTTCAAACGGCCGGTCCTAATGAAATCTGTTATTGTCTCGCCGTTACACAGTTACACCAACTCGTGTTTCATCCTATTTCTGAAGCCATCTTGTGTTTGGACTGGTCCGTTGATGCTGCTGTTATACATAATCATTGGTTTTATGAGTGTCTTGTAAACCTTGAATTTAATTTTTTTTCGGGATTAACCTCGATCTAAAAAATGGCCGTAGTGCGTAAAATACTTTTTTACTCTGTGCAATGTGGTGTTTGATGTAGGCGAATATCGTTTAAACACCCTCGTAGTTTCGACTATTGATAAAGGTTATTTTGATTAATTGACTATTTATCGTAAGGATAAAGTTTTTAGTACTCCTCCTGGAGGTACATATACATGTTGTTTCTTTGGCTTTTGAAGACCTAACTTGGCCAATTATTTTTCTATTTTTACGAGTGCTTGTGTGGGAGAGTTTTGATTGGTTAAGTTATTTCCTCCATATTTAATTTATTTGCTTGCAATTTCGTTGGTGCCAGGTGCTTTATGATTTTTCTTTATTGCGTCCTATAAAGTTAACTTTTTTCACGTGCGCATTTTATATAGGGGTAGCTATTCAACTGTTTATGGTGATTGATTAAGTAAATAGAGAAGTATTGACGCCGCGTGTCAAGAACTTTGTGGATATCCATTTGTTGGGTGCCATTAACCGCCCGAATAACACTGTTTCTTGTTTCAAAGAGCCCTTATTTTGTTGCCTTGCTGTATCCACTATGTCCCCGATGACAGTCATGTTTTGCCTTTTTTCTTCCTACCAAGTTGTAATCCGAGTCTATATCGGCTCCCTTGAGAGTTCGGACTTTTTCCAGATTTGCTACGTACCAACGTGATATAATGACGTGGTCTATTCGGTACTTTGATGTTTCTCCTGGTTAGATCCAGATTTGTTTGTAGATATATGTTATATGATTGTACTATCTACCAACAGCTCTAACGCTGCCACCAGGCTTATGAGTCTTATCGATTTGGTTTTTTTCGTATAGGCTATGTATGTCAATTGGGGGGTGATATATAAGCTTTTTACCTATCTTAGCAATAAATTCGCACTTGAATAGTGTCAGTTCTTGCTCGGAACTAATTCTGTGAACATTACCTGCAGAACTTAAACTAATATCACACGTGTTCGCTGCGATAATAGCCCCACAAAACCTTTAAATTGCTTCAGAGCTGAGAAGGCCTTAGATCCTTGAAAATTAAGGAAGTCTTCATTGCTATCATCCAACACCAAAATTATTAAAAAAGACGTTTCCAAATTTATTAAAGTTTACTTTAAATCTAACGGCCATTTTTTGTTGGTCAACTTAACAAAAAGTGCTAAATAAATGAAAGAAATACACTATACAAATTTTTGTAGAAAATTAGGGCCGACATATCAAATATTGCACAAGGGCGCCAAAATTATTTGGCGCGGGCCTGTCCTTGTATCATCCCTTTTCTTGTTATGTTTACTTTTACTTATTCCTTTTTAAGATTTTATTTCAAAACGTTTAAAAAATAAAAATTGTATATCATGGCAAAAAGGGGAAAAAAATTAGACCTAATAGAAAATAAAATAATTGTAGTAAATTTGAAAAGTGTCAAAATTTGTTTTAAAAGTGATAACTCTCAAAAGGATTCCATCGTAATGCGAAATGCATTATATAATCTGCATCTCAAAACGCTCTCGCACCAACGTTTAATTTAGAATGTATTGTGTTTGAAACATAACTTAAACTTTTTTTGTAACCTTTTTGTTTTGCTTCTAAACATCGCATTCGTCTTCTCCAGCAATGTGCAAGATCCTTGATGTTGCGGATTCCTCTCTCTTTTAACTTTGAATATTGCATTTAGTTATTTCGTAATATTTTCATACGTACATATAAAGTAATCACATTTAAAAAATTCAATTTTTATATGCATAAGCTGAATAATTTACGTTTGTGTCAATAATTATTACGTTATATGTTGAATTTTTTTAGTAAAATGTTTCTTCTATTATTCCTTGTTACACATTTATAGTTTTAAGGAGTGGTCCAATTCCTTGCTTTATTTTTTTCAATTGTGTTATTACTAATTCAAGATTTGTTACATTTTATAGTCTGTGTCGGCTATAATTTATAACTTGTTTGTTTATATGTAATTTATTCCTTATACAATGAGCCTTCTCTGTAACGATCATTCAAAGGATTGGCGTTATGTGAAAAGTCGTTATAAAGGAAGCTGTCATCGAAATTTGAGCTTATAAAATGCGGGGGAAAAAGTTAATTTAAAACGTGCCTAATCGACATAGAAATATTTTTACTAAAAGTAATTGCACCTTATAATCCCCAAGCACAAGAAAAGGGTTTAGAAATATTAAACCTCATACCCGGTAAGGTACGGTGTTGAATTTTATTTGAGGCATATAAAATTACTATGCAAAATTAAATTTTGACTTCCTCTATGTTAATAATTATGTGGAGTAACTGCAAATATTTTTTAGTTGTTTAAATTTGGCACTCCTATACGACTGTTTCTGCTTATTTGGAGTTGGCTTAGATTATAAAGTGTTAGGTGCAAATTGTGCAAACCAAATGTATTTTAAATTAATTGAATAATTAACAGAATTTATTTGCACAAATTAAATATATTGCTCCAAATCATACCATAAGATTTTTTATCCAGTAAATACTTTTTTTCTCGATTATTTTGGTAATTGATCCTGAAAAATATCAATTGTTATTGGCAGTATTTGTTTTTTTCCATAATTGGCCTATCATCAACACCAGCCGTGCACGTCCACTCCTAATGGTTCCGGGTTTTCTGCATTATTTCGTCCCTGCACTCAGCTGAACGTCGTCCCTGTATCTGTTAAAGTACCCATTACAATAATGTCTTTATCCATTTTTCAGTATTTCTAGTAATAGAACCCGCCTATTCCTATTTGTTTGTTGCTATTGTCTGCCTGCTTGGCACCTTATGTCCCTGCTTTTGATTTTATCTCTACTGCTTATCCCCAGCCAAGCTTGGGGATGGTTTGCACTGCCATTTGTAGTTCTTGCAGTGTCGAGTCCGTAGGTTGTAACGGACGGATGCAAGCATTGCGTACCCCGCATTTAAGGTGTGTAGGGATTATGGGTTCCCTCAGGATGAGTTTTCCGGAAACCTTTCAGGTCCAACCGATTCATCTTTTGATTTTGGCTGTTTGGTTTACTGCTCCAAACAATATTTTCTTGCTCATGATTTTAATCTTGTCCAAATTAATCTCCAGTCCTATTGCTTCCGAAGCTTGATCTAGCCCGTAAACCTTTTATTTGAACAGTTCTCGATGTCACTGATCAACATGAACAAAATATTGTCCCTGAAGCTAAAATTCAAATGAACAGTTTTAGAACCTTCTTAGCGATGAAAAAAAAATATACATAAAGTCTACCAAGGCAAAATATACTTATTGAATATATATTTGCTATGTTTTTGACTGATCGCAGCACGTTATCTGACATATTAAACATTGTTGAACAAATTCCTGAACAAGTAGGCTTTAGGCCTAGAAAGTCCTGCATATTATACTGTAAACCACAAGTTCAAAAACTTTACGCTCTAACTAAAGACTAATAAACTAATAAAGATTTAATTATATAACCAAAGCCATCTGTAGAGCCAAAATTTTTACGTTATCATTAACGGAAAAAGGCAGATGAAGGGTTCAAAAGAATACAAGAATACACAAATGATTAACCTACACACAAATAGCCAATCTCTACTTCAAGAAAAAAAGATGACCCAGTATTAGCCGCACCGGAAACAAATTTCGCATATGTTGAGTTGAAACTCTGATCACTCTGGCCGAGTACTAAGACTAGAAGTCTTTGTGATACAACCCCATAAAACACACAAATTTGTGCATTTCACTTACACACAAGATAGGCAAAACGGATATAACAGGTTATATAAAAGGGTAACATCTTGGAACACAGAAAAAAAACAAAATATCTTGGAATAATCATGGATAGAGCATTGACACACAAAAACCGGTAAGGCGAAAAGTTACCACCAGAAATAATCTTCTGCCCGTGGATTATTTGGTGATGTTGATTAGAATTTTTGAACCTTTTGTATTCCCCATACGTATTACGTATTCAAACCCTCGTAGCGTTTGTGCTTTTACTTGTCTGATTATATTTGCCTCATCGTTTGAAATTTATTCTGTTTCTCTATCCATTATTTTTCTGCAATGGTCCAAAAATTCTTCTTAGTATGTACCATTTACATACTCTTAATACTGTTGTGTCACTATTTGTTAATGCCCACGTTTCTCCGGCACAAGATATTACTATATTTTGGTAATCTGGTAGATTTTAAGTTTTGATTTTTTATTAGGTAACTTTAACTCTAGGAGCTTTTTTTAGCGTAGTAAGATTTCCTTCCTGCAATGATTCAAACTTTGATTTCTTCGCATACTTTGTTGTAATTGGTTATTTTTGATTTCAACAAGAGGATTTAACTTCTTCAAATCGTTTAAAACGCATGCTGTTGATTTCTGACGGTTCTAAAATCAATGGCTGTATATCGTTTCTCATGAATTTCTTACTCTCGTTTATTTCAAGACCGGCTGTTTTAGAATTGCTTTTCAAGATGATGGTAGTTTCTTTAAGGTCTTTTTTGTTTCTTGTTGATATGACCAGAGGCGGGCTTAGCAAATCTGGCGCCCTGGTCGAATTTTTTTACCGCCCCCACCAAACAAAAGTACAGATTTTACAAATGATTTTGCAGCACTAAATTATAACTATGACACCCACATGGTACGAAAAAAGCTAATGGGTTTTGATCTAAAATTCTTTTTTAGACACTCAACATTTTTTCCTTTCATGTGAGATCCATTATTGTAACCTTGTCCTCTGAAATCATACAATGTAAGACCGAGTTCATAAAAACAAAATATATTTCTCTGACTGGTCGCCGCCCTTTCTGTTCTGGCGCCCCTGAGCGATCGCCTGACTTCGCCCCCCCCCCCCCCCTAAAGCCACTACTGGATATGACAATGTTAATAGTATACGCACCCATTTACTGCGATTTTGTGTTTATATTAAGTCTTCTTATTACCGGTTCTAGAAGTAGAATAAATAGTAATATAGATAGTGCGTCTCATTATCTGACATTTGTCTTAATGCTAATTTCATCCGTTAACTTTGCGTTTATAGCCACATGGGCATTCGTTTCGTTTGGATGTAGTTTAATAATCCTGATAAGTTTCTTATGGATTCTAAGTGCTTCTAGTTGGTGGATTAGCTCCTGTCTGGCTACCTTATCAAATGCTTTTTTTGTAGTCTAAAAACAGGTTATATACTGTTATGTTAAGCTTGTAGCATTTTTCCATCCTTTGTCTCAATATGTGTATCTGATCTGTTATCAAGCCTTGTTTCGAAACCCAGACTGGTAGTCCCCAAGTATTTCGTCTTCGTATGTTGCCAGTCAATAGTCTAGCATGCTAGATAATACCTTATATGTGGTATTAAGTAGGGTTATTTCGCAGTAGTTGCTGCAAGTGACCCTTATTCTCTATTTCCATAGTAAATTTATTACTATAATGGTAACTGTTTAGATGACTTAATAAATTCCATTCAATCTCCCAAAAGAAATTGTTAAGATTATACTATTTTAGAGGTCTGAGAATAAGCAAATATAACACAATTAACTTTTATATGATTCTATATTAAAACATTGAAAATTACAATAATATTATTTATAATAATTCCATAGCAACCAAAACCACATTACTTGATATTCTT
>JARJDX010044072.1:0-11877 GCA_030264735.1 Gymnusa sp. GC000175
TGACTCCAACCTACAACTCCGACTCCGGTCCAATACAAAATTATATGACCATAAATTTAGCTTCCTACTTGACAAAACAAGGGGAAAATAAATATTTATTATTACATCGTTTTCGTATTTGATTTTTTTAAATTTAAAAACAGGAAAATTAAAAAAACCGTAAAGGGCCTACTAAAAACGACTCCGACTCCGCACTAATGACTAAAATAACTCCGATTCCGGCTCCTCTAAAAATCACCGACTCCATGACTTACGTCTCCGGCTCCACACCACTGCTGCGTATAAACATCTATGATTTACAAGTGTCATTGACGAAAGAACCTACATAAAATAGCGATCTCATATAAAGTTCGTTTTGCCGTAGGCTAGGAATGAGCTGTAATACCAGCAAACAGTCAGCGAGTTAAATATCTTTGAGCAGGCGGTATGCTTACGTAACACAGGAAGCAACGAGTCAATCAACAGAACGTTTTATAATTTTGTTTTTTTGTTTTCCTCCATGCTCCTACAGTAATATCCATTGATTGATTTGTCGAAATAAGTATGAAGTTCAAGACGTTTTTATTTAATATGAGAGTATATTAGAAAAAGTATCAAAAAGTCTCCCGTCTCTGAAAAAAGTACAGGCCCACTGCCCAACTGCAACATACAGGGTAGACAAAATATTTCAAAACGGTCAAATATCTCGAGAAATACACGTAAATTAAAAAACACGTTTCCTATTTTTTAAAAAGCTATTCAATTTTGCTAAAATAAAGCCTCCTCTTTCCCCCTGTTGGGGCAAAAGGGGGCTTTTCTGAAATTTTAAATGGAAACCCACATTTTTTATTGCAGATATAAATTCTATGATAAAAAATAAAACTTTAACATAAAACACTTTTTTGTAACCATCTAAAGCGCTGTAAGATTTGTTTTTTCTGCGGTTACAGCGGTACTACGATGATTACAAAAAGTTTTTATCAAAATGTACGTATTTTTTCGCACAATCCGATTCTGCAATAAAAAGTGGAGATTTCCATTCCGAAATATTTTTAATTCTCTCAAATTTAACCGAAATTATTGTAATTTTACCAAAAATTATCTACATCTCAATGAATATTCCTTAAATGTGATACAAATTTTTGCAATTTTAAGCAAATTAATCTAATTTTTTGGCGAAAATGACTCAAATTTGACCAAAATTGTCGTAATTTTACAAAAATTATTTAACTCTTAATAAATATTCTTTAAACTTAACTCACATTTTTGCAATTTGAACCAAATTCATCTAAATTTTGACAAACAAAAATCATGGAAGTTGTATTTCTCGAAATATTTGAGATTTGACTGTTGTTTCCAAACTTTTGGTATATAAAGTTAAAATCAGAGTTTAACCAAAATAAATTCACTCTGTTCAAATTAAATTCTTTTTGGGCACATTCTAAGTAATCACCTTTTGTACTGGCCTCATAATAATTGCTTTAAATTAAAAAAAATTAATTTCCAATTTTTTCTTTAACAGTTGGACAAGTCCGAGTGTAGCAAAATGTAGATTAGGATCACCAAGTACAACATCAACACCATTAAATGTAGGAACATTTAAAAATGATAACTCATGTGCTTCACTTCCCTTTACTCCTCAGAAGTCATGGCTGCGGATAACTGGTGCCAACTCTCCTCGAGCTAGTTTAAAATGTCACAAAGGAAATGTTAGTTTTAATCTTTAAATAAAAAGTGTATTTATCATTGGATTTTATGATTATTTTTATTAATTTAATGTATTTTATTTTTATATGTAATATAGTTTCTTTTGTATATATTTAAAGTAGGAACAAATTCATGGGAATTATGAGATCAACAGAAAATGTTGATAAAAAAATTAAAAATTAAGTGAAATTACTAAGCAACATTAACATTTTCTGGTAGCAATTATATTTTTATATGTAAATTGGTTAAAAAAATATATGCAAGGAGACAGAAGGAACATACTAAATTCTTGGAATATATTAAACATGTAAGAGCAAGACAAAAAATTCAAAGGTTGTTATTTGATTGTGATAAATAAGATTATAACCTATGGATTTTTATTTACATGTAGTACACTCCTGCAGTTTGGTAGGCAGCCACTCCATGTATAATACTTGCTAAATTATTTAACTTTTGCTTAATATCTGAAAAGATATTAAAAAGAATTTTTTTATTTACTTGAAGAATGCAAATTGAGCATAATTCTCTATCACTACTATAGTAGTCCATAAATTTCATAAAAATTACAGTACTCACTCATGGTTGCTAATAATAAAAATTAGGAAAGAGAAACATTTATCTGGATTCCCAAATTTTGAACAAAATAAAGTGTAAATTAGAACAAAAAATATAATTTGATGGTGCACCACATAAAAACCAGCAACCAGTTTCCAGATAATGTGCTTTAATGCAAATGAATATTTCTTCCATTCAAATTTTAATTAACACTTGAACTTTACCTTATTTGTGTAAATTAATTAGTTGATAAATATAATTTAGATAACTTAAATCATTGTTTCTGAAAATGACTGCCTTTGATATTTTAAAAACTTAGTAATTGTTTTATTTCTTCAAGTGCAATTTTATTTTTAACATAATATAAAATATTTTAGTACTTCCCTTAAACTGCTTAAACTTTCTAGGTATACCAAATGATTTTATTTTTTACTAAACGTTCTGATTTTTTCCAGTTGCCAAAGAAAATTAGAGTAAAAATTCTGCTCTCATTAAAATTTGTCTGAATAAATTTATAACTCATATATCATTTTATTTTTAATTTACATATCCAAATTTTAAATACATATTTTTTATGATTGTACTACTTAGAATGTAAGAAACTATTTTTCTACATCACACTATTGTGTAATTATTAATAAATCGTTAAAAGTACTCATCATACTTTTATATAAATTATCTCAAGAAAAATACTTCTAGCATAAATGCCACTAAACAAGATATTCCGACATTATTCCAGACTCCAACATTATTTTTAAAAATTGAGTTCACATCTACATGAAAAAAAATATTTTTATTATACAGCCAAACTCGGTTATTTGAACACGGTTAGAACGAACTGAACAATTGAGTTAGCATACATCGATTGGAACAGCTACTAAGTTAATAACCATCTCTTCACCATGAATACATCTCTGTAGCGAAGCAACGTTAGTTTAAATTAAACTTTTAATCATTATGTAAATTATGGATCATTAAATTGAATTTTTTTTAAATCATAAAATTCGTTATAACCGAGTTCGACTGTATATTATTTATTTTTAAAAGGAAATAAAAATTCTTTAAAGAAAATGAATATGTTTTTTATTAATAAAATGTTATGTACAAATAAATAATATACAGCATAGTTTTTACACTAACTTACCATTATTTGGAATGAGGGCGAGATCAACTTCAGATTCTGATTTATGATTATCAGAACTGATGTCAACGGTTGATATGGATGTACCAATAACTACAGCACTTGAATTAACCGATGAAGCATTATTTGCTTCCTTATTTTGCAAAGCTAAAGAATGAATAACATCTTCGTAATCTTCATCAGGAACATTTATTGGAAGATCTGCTATTAAATTCTTAATTTTCAACAGTTTATTTGTATTGTGTTCATGATTTGTTCGTTTAAAAATAACGCTTCCAGAATCTGGTATGTAATGAATCATTTGCTTTGAAGTTCCTGGTTGATTGATATTATTGTTAAAATTTTCTTTGTTGAATATTCGTGATATACTGTCTCTAATTGATGCAACATTTACTTGAAAGTCATGTAGGAAACCTGATTGATTTTCATTGGTATCACTTTGTTTCGCTTTTGCGCTTGATTGTTTCCGAAAAACTTCAAAATGTTGGTCTATTTGATCACTTTCCCTTTCTAAATTTTCTAAGCGCGCTTTGGCATCCTTTAATATTGTATCTGTAGGACTTATTTCATCAGAACTACTTGTTAATTGAGCAATATGTTTTCTTGAAACTTTCTTTTTTCTAACATCTTTGGTTGAAGATACATTCCGAAATTGTCTTGGACTTAAAGGAGGCACACTACTTCCTGGAAGAGTATAAATACAGTATTTTTGTTATGTAATCTACTATTACAAAGAAGTTAAAAAAAATCTTTATTAAAGGAAGGGTTGTGGGTTATAGATGTGCCAGTGGCTAATATATATCCCATATCACAAAAGTGTAGAAACAAAAAGATATAGGAATATATTTTATTATTTTCCAATGTGTCGTTAAGTTGTTGGAATTTGTTTTTTATTATTCCGAGAAGGGAGTGTATAGTATTTGTGATTTTTTTTATGAGATTTCATCAGATATTGACATTTTAAGGTCCTTTGAACCAAAATTGACCATTTTTTACATGATGTATGTATCCTCTCTACAGGCAAAACAAATACTCCAAACAACATAAAAATCTAGGATTTTTCATATAGCCTTAAACTGTTTTTATATAGGGACTTAAACTAAGTTTTTGGAAGTGGAAGTGTACCATTTTTTAATATTTTGAATCTATTTTCTGAAGAATAAATATTTCAAAAACGTTTATAGAAACAAAGTTGCTTCAACAACTTTCATCTAAGACATTTCTTAGTTTTTTTTTTTCGTTTCGGGAAAATCGAGTGGTTCAACACTTCCAAATTTTTTAATATTAAAACGAATTTCTGGAAATTTATAAAAAAAATATATAAAATGAACATTGGGAATGAATTTTTAAATTTTCAGTATATCATATATTTGGTGATATTTACGTAAAAGGTTTAAAAATTTTCCCTTGATAGAATAACAAAATTTTCTTATGTGTTGTTAAGCGGGTAGCGGGTAGACAATCCTCTGTGATACCGATGGAGGACAGGTCTACTTCAGGGACACGACCCTGCCCACGCGAGTCTTGGTTACACCTATTCCCTAATCCTAGGAGGGAACCATGTCCTAACCTCAGCGCCATGTACAATCTATACACTCACACAACACCCAATATCCTATCCCTAAAAATTCGCCCAGCAAGAATTTTAATTGCCAAAGAAATTGGATAGAAAGAATATGAATACTTAGAAAAAATAGGAACATTTGGCATAGGACTTAGGTGAAAAAATGTTCTTAAATTGAGAATATCAGTTTGGTATGAATACATACAAAGACGTTACAGTCCTGAACCGTTTTGATATTAGCCCTTAGCAGTAACTGTAGGTTCGTCAGATCCCAATGAAAATAAGATTAGATACAAACAAATTACAAAGGAAACCCTAACGTCCGACGGGGAAAGAACTGAAACGCAACAAGCAAGACCAAAGAAATCTAAAACAAACCTTCAGCTTAGCAGAACAATATAAACTGATAATAACCATCTAACAGAGAATATTAAAATAAGTCTTTAAAAAGCAACTAAAAAAGTATGTTTTAAAATGAAAACATAAACAAATCCAAAAATCAGACCCAACACTGTTAAAAAAGTAGGAGAAATACTAACCGAAAGTCCGAAGAGTGTAAAGACTTAAACAAGTTTATTAAAAATGAAATTTGTAACAACATGAGGGCACACAACAGTGGTAAGGTCCGAGTTATCACCTGGGAAAACAGAAATATGCAAGATGAAAAATAGTCAAGAATTTATTGTTACCAATAAAACTAAAGTCTTCCACTACTCTGAAACAACCATAAGAAGCCACATTCAAAATGTAGGTAGAGGAATTAACTATTCAAAGTAAGAATGGTTAAGTATTACCAAAGTGTCAAAAATAAGAACTGCCCTGAAAAAGGATCACATAACTAGCCATTGTTAAGCCTCAGGAATTTGTGTTTGTTATATATTTTTTTTAAATTAGCAATTTATTAAAAACAAGAACGAAATACCAAAATTTCAAAATTTTTCATTGTTGCAAGAATTTTTTTTCCATATAAAAAGAATTTTAGGCAAAGGCTAAACTTGCGTCAACACGCGAACGTTACAATGGAGAGCAGTTGCAAATTTAACTTAAATAATATTTAAAAAGATATACCTTCCTCTCCTCCTCCATTATACGAAGCAATTCCATACCTAGTTCTATAGGAAAGACTAGGGACAGAAGGTGCAATAATAGGTGGAGGAAACATATTGGAGCTTCTATGAATCCCATTTAATTCATGCACTCGTTGTTGTGAATCTTCCAATTCACGCATGAGTGTGTTTGTTCTTAAAGCCAGTTCTTGAATTCGTTGCAAATAAGATGAGTTTTGTTCCCGCAAACTATTTATTTGCAATTGAAGTTGTTGAGCATTTTGTCGTAATAGTACATTTTCTAGATTAATATTTTCAATCGTCTGCTGTCCTTTCTCATCTGTAACAATTTTTTTCTTTTTAGATTGGGCAATTTCGATGCTTTTTGACTCCTTTTCAAATTTTTCTTTTATTTCGAGAAAATGTTTCTTCTCAACCATTGCTTCTTCTAGTGTTGCCATTAATAATTTTTCTCTATCGTTTATTTGTCGTTCTTTTTGCTCTAATGATTGTTGCCGAAGTGATAAATCTTCGTTTAATTTATTAACGTCTTTATATTTGGCTTGGAGAGATTTAGCACAATCTTTAAGATTACTTTTAGCTTGTTCTAATTCACCCTCTAGTCTTTTCTTTTCTCTCTCAAATACTTGTTCCATGAATATTACTTTTTTCCTATACTTTTCCAACTTTTTTTTAGCTTCCAACTCGAGTTTTGTTTTATTTTTCGCAACTTCTTCATTTTTACAGTCATTTAATCTCTTAATTTCAGTTGTTATTACTATTTTCAATTGTTCTATTATTTTTAAAGTAATGTGAGGATCAATTCCTGCTTGTTTAAGTATATTGACAAATTTCTCTATGTCCATTTCAGAAGCATCATCCTTGTTCGTCCAACAATTTGAAAAATCTATTACAGGCTTTTCTAATACTTTGGCAGATTTTGTTAATAAATTTATGGTGCGAATGATACAATTAAGTAAAGATTCTTTGGTATTTGTTTTATAAGTAATGTATACAGTTTTTCCTTGATCGGATGTCTGTAAAAAACCTAATGTTTCAAGTATATCCCACATATCACTATCAGAAAATCGAAATTTCAATAATTGTTCTTTACTAGTAAAATCATTAATACAATTAGGAAATACATTACTTAAAGGAACTTCAGTGCTAAATACGGAAAGTGAGTAATGATATTCTTTTTGAAGTAAATATTCGGCAATTAAAAGGTTAAGTGCTTGTAGTTTTGGCGATATTTCTTTTGGTTTATTAATCAATGCTTTACCCAAAGATGTGTCCTTTAAAACATTAATCATTTGTGTTCTTAAATGCGCTCTTAGATCTGACAAGATACCTCTTTCTTCGAAATAATCATATAGTAGTCTTTGAAATTCATCTGCTGACAAGGGTTTTCCATCAAGCATTTTTACCGCAGGTGTTATTCGGTCTTCCATGTCCATGTTACTAATTTTGATTATTTTAACTAGAAATTTAATTTCTTACAAAGTTTTGTAACATAAAATTTGGATACTTTCAAATGTTTGTATTTATTTTAAATTTGACATTGCAGCGCAGCGTTGCCGAATATAAACTAAACAATAAAGTAAATAAACACTGCAGCCAACTAATAGAAATTTACTTTTTTTACTTTATCTTAAGTTAGTCAGTAAAATAACATGGTACTCACGGTCCCTGTGGCGCAGAGGATAGCGCGTTGGACTTCTAATCCAAAGGTCGTGGGTTCGATCCCCACCAGGGATGCATCCTTTTTTTATTTGATAATAAACACCAGGCTTGATATCCTTTTTTTAAATCTGTAATTAAGTTATATACTTGAGGATCGGTGTATTAAATTTTAAAAAAATAAATTTTATTAATAAACACGGCAGAAGGACTTTGCTAGATCGGTAGCCAGTTTGACATAAAATCATAATAAATAGAGTATTGATAAAGAGAACTGATTGAAACGGAATATATTGATTAAATTAATATTTTTTGGACAGTACACGTAATTATGTTGTTTTCCGTAAACTTGATAGTGTTTGAAATATTTTCAAAAAACAGAAAACCAATAATAAACTACCGCTTTGGGTTAGTGGATTTTAGCCGAAAGTCACTGGGACTTCCCAATTTTTGTTAAAAGCTTAAATAAGAATTCCCAGGACGATCCGTTTATCTTCTGGGACACACACACACAGACAACAACTTTTCTGAATGAGGGGGAGTCAAAAACGGATATTTCCGCAAAAATCTCGATTTCGAAAATTTTCGCAATTACTATACACAAGGATTAAAAAAGGCTCATTATCACATATTTCAATGAAGCTGATCACAAATTTGGAATCCTTTTGCCTTCGTCTTTGGTATATTTAACTAATGTTACTAATTTAATTGTCCATTTACAAAATGGCCTTAACGCTTTATTCGTTCCCCATTTTTTGACCTACCGCAAAAATATTGTATGAACAATTTTATTGCTTAAGATAAAACTATGTTCTTAAAAATAAGTTCAAAAATAATTGTGTTTTGAGTACGCGTATACGTATATTGCAAAGTAAATTGATATCTATTCATGAACGTACATATCATCTTTCATTGACCGCAACGTAACGTACTCTGTATGGGATATCCTTAATAATATCCTTGGCCCAATTTTTCATTGAAAAGTATAGCAATCAAATGCAATACGTTTCAATGCAATTGTTTATGTAAAGCTTGATTTTGTAATTTTATATAGCATAATAGATACTTGATCTTTTACTTTATCATATGATAAGATAAAATATTGTAATCACCCAAAAAAATTTTTTTTTAGTTACAAGTTATAACATATAAATTTTTTATAACTTATAGGAGATTTTTTTATATTGCAGACATAAAAAAGTTACATTACGTAAATATAAGTTTTATTGCAAAATAAATACATATGACTTAACACGTGCTTGTTACAAGAAAACGATTTGTTCTTATTTTAAAGCCATTTGTAGAAACAAAACCGCATAAAATTACAGGTATACAATACATTTCCTATTTTCTTTGTTGAATTTGTGTTAAACATATTATATCAAACGTAGCCACTAGTGCAGAACAAACTTTCTATTTCGGCCATAATTAACCATATTTTGCAAATGATTGAAATGATGAATCATTCTGGACCTTCGAAATTGGCAATGAAATATATAAATTTCTATAAAAAATCAATTAATTTAGCGGTTACTTTAAAATTTGTTAAATTTTTTACCTTTACAAATTACAATATTAAAAGAATTGCAAATTTTTACTATATCTTGTAGACTTTTACTTTATTTTTACTATTTTACTTGATTTTTAAATACGTTTTCATCTTCTTTTGCTTTCCCACCTTTACTGTCCAAAGTATAAATTTTGGCTTGTAACTATGACAGTTTTTCTATATATTCCTCTACTTCAGCGTTGTTGGGGTACCATTTTAAATTTCTCACTTAGTTAAGTTATTTTTTAACTTAATCTTATACTTTTTCTTACCCTACTTTTGTTGCTATTTGTATGCAAATGATTTTTCATTTAAATTTTTTGGCATTCTTGTTTACCCTCCTTTAACATAACCAATCCATCTTATTCTTTATAATTTTACGAAACTTA
The DNA here is from genome assembly GCA_030264735.1 of Gymnusa sp. GC000175. NCBI lineage: Eukaryota > Metazoa > Arthropoda > Insecta > Coleoptera > Staphylinidae > Gymnusa > Gymnusa sp. GC000175. Next base: position 9,611 of record JARJDX010044072.1, read on the forward strand.
CATTAAGAGCCTTAAATTTTGTTCATAATAGTCTTCAAACCCAATTTTTCGTCCCTAACTAAATATTTTTAATCCAAAATCGCCGTTTTTGCTATTTTTATAATTTTTAAAGTGAATTTTTAAAATATTTTAAATATTTTTGCAAAAACTTAAAGAGCATTAAAATTTGTTCAAAATACGTATCAAACGCAATTTTTCATCCCTTAATATATATTTTTAATCGTGTTTCGAAAATCGCCAGTGTACCTAATATACCGTTTTTTCTATTTTTATCATTTTTGAGGTTAATTTTTAAAATATTTTAAATGTTCTTGCAGAAACTTAAAGAGCATTAAATTTTGTCCAAAATATGTATCAAGCCCAGTTTTTCATCCCTATATATATATATTTTTAACTGTGCTTCAAAAATCGCCAGTGTACCTAATATACCTTTTTGTCTATTTTTAATATTTTTGAGGTTAATTTTCAAAATATTTTAAATGTTCTTGCAGAAACTTAAAGAGCATTAAATTTTGTTCAAAATACGTACGAAGCCCAATTTTTCATCCCTAAATATATATTTTTAATCATGCTTCGAAAATCGCCAGTGTACCTAATATACCTTTATTTCCATTTTTATCAGTTTTGAGGTTAATTTTCAAAATATTTTAAATGTTCTTGCAGAAACTTAAAAAGCATTAAATTTTGTCCAAAACACGTATCAAACCCAATTTTTCACCCCTTACGTATCAAACCCAATTTTTCATCCCTTAAATACAAATATTAATAATACCTGGCAGTTAAATCTCTAATCTTATCTAATCTAATCCAAAATGATGAACAAGAGGGAGAGAGAGAGAGAAAGAAAGACAGAGAAAGAAAGAGGGAGAAAAAAATATACATATTAAAATCAAATTTCTTGTTGACCCTAATAAAGAAAACCAAAATTACATACGTGATAAATGTCATATATATTATATTTGTTTATTTATAATGCAGTTTGGTATAAAAATAATTATAAATTAAAAAATAATTATTAGAATAAACGTCCACACAAATTCCATGCGTAGGTTAAATGCTTCCGGTACAGAGGAAAGAAATTAAAATAATATTAAGGCGATAATACCGATATGTAAAAATAATTCGTCGCAGTTACCTCATTAAAAATTCTGTTTAATTAATCCTGCGAATAAACAATGCACATATGCATGGGATTTTGCTGCAACAAATTAAACCCAAACAAAAACAGCTCGGTGTTTCGTGTTACAACATTTGTAAAACTTTTATCGCGCTGTATGCCAAAAAAGTTAATTAAACATCGTATTAAATAAACCTTGCTTCTATTTTTAATTAATTTTTATTTAACTTTTGAACTTGTGTATTTTTTCACCTTGGATATATGTAGGACAAGTAGAAGCGCAGGTATCTAGAATTTAGTATTGAATTTACTTCGATCATATATATTACATATGATATGATATAGTCTATGACTAAAAGTTCCATTTGTGTTATTACGCCTGTAAAATCAATAAACAATAGTTCAGCTTTTAAACACAAAGTTGCAGAATTGCAATGGGAAATGTGTACTAATGCATTTGGAAATGTTTTTTTTTTTATATTTTATTAATTTCTAAGAATCAGATATTCCTTCAGTCAACGCTCACATACAACACAATTAAAAGGGCAAAAGAACACCGCTAGGTCGCTAGTTAGTAAGGGATAAAATGCCAACAAATGCGTTTCCTAAAAATTAAAACTAAATTGTACACTTAACAATAATATAGTCGTAAAAAAATATATCCATATCCATTAATTTATCTTTTGGCGTATTTATCTGCTTAATTAAATGTTGACAAATTATTGAAGAAATGCAAGAGAAAATGTTTTTGCATTAATTTTTCAAAGCGCGTTCTTTGCATTTCTAGTTCTACAATAAATTTTACATTTAGGGAAGGCAGGTTTTATTAATGTGTAGGTAAAAATCGAAAAATATTATTTATATTTATGCTGCTGGTGATCACGGTAACAAAATAACATATATTGTGCAGGGTGTCTAATAGATGGCGCTCATTTACTTCTCGTTGAAACTTTAGTTCACTTTCGAGTATATAAGCTCAAGCTTTACGACGCAAAAGCATACTTACCTGGCGTAGGGGTTACCGTGATCAACAAGGCGGTTCCCCCAGGGTGAGGCCCTACCATTGCACTACGGCTGGGCTGACCCCTGCGATTATCCCTAATGTGGATAACTCGGGCGCGTAATTTTTGGTAGTCGGGACTGCGTACGC
>JARJDX010044091.1:0-14729 GCA_030264735.1 Gymnusa sp. GC000175
TAATTATCCTTACTACGTCCTTTGGAACAAGGGTAAAGTTGAAAAAGTCCTAATGCACAGCAACGAGCCTTTATCCTTGGCCAATCTAAAAAAGGGCGTAGCAAGTCTGCTTCAGGTACCAAGTTAAAATAATTAAAAAACGTGATGAATAACAAAAACAATTTTAGTTTCAAATTTTGGATCAAGAGCTGCACGAGAGTGACGTATCCGGAAATTGTTTGTCGACTTACACGTCAACGAGCCCGAATAGTTTGATCAAAACCAAAACATCATGCACGTCACCGGATTTATTCCTGGTGCGAAATCCCAAACCCCTACTGGACACCATCGTAGAATCGTATCGGAGCACCAAATACCAATTCGAAGCCGATTACATAAAAACGATCGAATCCGAGGAAACTCACGTGATGTCATTGGCGGCGAAAGAGGAAGTTGGAAATGTGGTGGAAACCAGGCAACAACTCAAATTTATTGGTGCCAAAACGGCGGAGTTGTTGCAAGGAACGAGTTTCGACCAGGTCCTGACGAATTTAAATAGAAACGAAGGCAGTTTCACCGTGGAAACTTTGCTGAGCGAAAAGGAACTGATACCTCTGGACGATGCGAAAAATTTCGAAGCCACCGTTAGTGACAACCGCGAGAATTTAAGCGGAAAACTTTTGGGCACGCTACCCTCGGCCAAAAGTTTTCTCAACATCATCTCCGTCGCCAGAAAAGCCACCAAAGAAGACATTGCAAAAACGCTTAAAGCCAAAGCTAACAAAAAAATATTGTAGGTGTAGATTTTTTAGATAATGGTCCAAAACTTGGTTACAAAATCGTAACCGACAATTTTTTTGAATAATTGTCGGTTACCATTTTGTATCTAAGTTTTGGACCAAAAACACTGTGGTCAAAAATACTCCCAAAATTAAATTTTGGATGCAATTGGTTAAAGGATTTTATATTTTGGCCACGATTTTGTAAATACATTTTGGTCACAATTGTGTGGCCAGTTTTCAAACAATATGTTGTGGTTTATTTTTGGCCACAATGTATTCCTAATCTTTGGTCAAAATTTTGTAATTAATTTTCTGACTAACTTTTAGAAACAATTTTTCTAATTTTATAGCCACAATTTGCGATTCGTATTTTGACCCAGTTTTTACCACAATTTTAGCTATTTTTTGACCATACACTAATATTTGACCATAGTTTGTAGCTCCCTTTTTGGCCACAACGTTTTAAATGATTTTTGGCAATAATTTTTGGCATAACTACCTACAACGTGTAATTTATTTTCAGGGCTCAAATTTTCGACATTTTGGGCTACGTGCAAAGTTCGAGCTCTCATGCGGCCGCCACCAAAGTCCTCCATTTCGACGATGCCAAAAAAGAGGAACTGAACGAGCGCTATTTATGGGCGTTGAGCGTTTGCACTCAACCCAATCCAGAAATCATCGTGGACCTTTTGAACAAATACAAGAAAACGCAAAACATTCCTGAAAAAGTGAAGGAGACCATGATTTTAACGATCGCATCCATGGCTTATCACCTTAACCAGTTACCCAATAGCAATGATCAAAAGGTAAATATAATTTGCAAAAATCAAACTCAGCTCCTCCTCACCAAGTGCACTTTTGTGACTTTTATCCCTACGCAATTTAATGTGGATTCCAATCCACCAAATTGGGGTAGTTATTCTGATCATAGAGTTGGTCTTCTATTGGGCTGATGCGTTCTTGTTTCCTTTATTCTATAATCTCTTTGGTAGCAACGCACCACACAACTGAGCTAGAAATTTCTTTTAGAATAAATTATAATTTTGTTCTGTTAAATATTTAGTTTTATGTGAATTCCAGGTGCACCAGGAAGTTGAACGTACAATCGTAAATTATTTAGAAACGACTAAAGGCGATGCAAGATTGTCGCTGATGCGCGCGCTAAAAAATTTAAAATCCCCCAGCACGATTCCAACTTTGCTCAAGATTGCATCCCACGGATCGCTCAAAGAAGGCGTTTTAGCTTGGAAGGCATTGAACGCTCTGGAATCACAGCAATTGACCTCCGACGTCCTTAAAGTTGCCGAAAAAACATTCTTCCAAATCGACAAAAAGCATGACTCGAGCTCGAGAACATTGGCGTTGGACGTCATACTCGCCTCGAAACCAAACGATAAAGTTTTAACAGGCATTCTCCATTACCTCATCGGCAATGACGTCGCGTTCGAGGTGAAGCGTTATACGTTCGAAAAGTTGCGGATGATAATGGAGACGGATGTGGCGTTCGAAATTCGATTGAAACGTCTGATTGCAAAGGATGCGAGGATTAATAACTACGCAGTTTTCGCCCAAAAAGGCAAAAGCATCGCCTTGGCCAGACGCTTCTTCGAGAATCAATCCAGCAATGGAAGCTTGCTTTCCATTCAGGAAATCAGTGGAGGAATTGTTAAACGTGGCATCGTCAATATCGTCATGGATAAAGATGGGTTTTCACAAGAAATGTTTAGCGTAAGTCTAATTTTTGTTCAAAACCAATTTACTCCACTCGGCAAAATTTTTCAGTTGGGAATTTTCTCCGGTGGTCTTACAAGCTTCCTATCATCCAACGACGAGGCCGAAAAAGATGAAACTGCGATCGCGGGCATGGAATTGAGCGTTTTGGGAACCCAAATACGACCCTTCATATTTTTCACGGGCCAAGGCGAACTCATGGGGCACGTATGGTCGGGAACGGCTTCGGAACGAACCACGGCCTTTCAGGTGGGTACCTTGAAACTTTAAATGTGTTTTACGATAATTCAAAAAAATTGAACGCAGGCGTTGGCCATGTTGCAAGACCATCAAGAATTTTTACGATTGGGAACGGGAATGATTGCCGAATTGGACCTGAAAGGTGGCACCTCGTTCGATCTCTCGGGCCAAATACAATTCTCCTTGTGGAACCGCAACTCACAATCATTGGTTGAAAAATCGTAAGTTAATTTAAAATTAGAAATAGATTTTGACCATACTTTTATTAAAATCATTTTTTTGATTACTTATCAGTTAATCAATTACATGATCAAAATGAAACACAAATTTTTAGATTTTTGTACAACTTTTCTGCCTTTATTTTTCTGGTATGAATTTATTTTGCAATTTTATTTCAGAGCTGGAATAATGGTTGTGGGTCTACTAAGAGTCGACTCGACTTTCGTGCGTTCACGCGTGGAATTCAGCCTGGCCATCGAACCAAAACTCAAATTGGAAAGCGACGTTGATTTTTCTTCGAAAGTTAGCCTCTGCATGCAGCTAACGCAACCGAACACTGTTTTCAAGTAAGTTCCATTAAAGCGAAATTTAAGTGAACTCTAAGGAGTCGGTGATTATTTCGTTTAAATATATTTTTTGTTGTTAAATTTCTGATTTTTTTTTAAATTATTTTCAGACACAATATTTATAAGATCGAGAGGATCCCGGGTAGCAAGCACCGATTGAGGGAGAGGAAGTGCATAAAGTACCAAGTGCCCGGAAGGACTTACGCGTTGAACAAAAAAAATTCCGACATGTGTAGCGCGATTTTACATTAACGACGAAGACGATGACGAACGTTTTGTTTTATTAATTTAACTTTTTACCAACAAACAAAGCGACCAATCACTCGTTGTGTGGGTGTGAGCAATTTTTTAGTCAAATCTTTTATTATCTATGTAAATGTTTTTTGTGTAATTATGTACATTTGTCTAAATAAAAAAATTATTTTATGCCAGAAAACTCGAACTATAATTCCAAATTTACGTTGATTTTCACAATTTTCCAATGAAGACCGAAGTAAAGTAAAATGGCCATATCTTACTTTATTCCAAAGCAAATTGATCCCCGAGGTGCTTATTTTGTAGCCAATAAAAATCTTTTTTAACGCCACGAAAATAAGTTTAAAATTATTTAGGAGTTTTCGAGAAATTAAAAAAAAACTGAAAATTTGTAAAGTATTTTGAACAAAAGTTTGAAAAACTAAATGAAAAATACCCAAAATTCGACTAATTACCATTTTTTCGTAATAAGCGACATTATTGAGCAACCATTTTTATAAGCCTCTTATCTCTTTTGTTTTTCAACCAAAATAATTGATTAAACGACGGTTTTGTAGTAAAATGTGTTCTTTAATCGGATTTTTAACATTTTTTTTTATTTTTGGAGATATCGCAAAAAAAGTGACGAAAAATTGCAAAGCGCTTGTTTATATAATAATCTAGAAACAACAAGATAATAATAATAATGATTCGTAATAATAATAAAAAAACAATATCAACTCTAAACGCTGCTTGAGGAATTTTTTAAAGTGCGTTTCCGTAAACATTTTTCCTGTTTTAAATTTAGGCGTTTATTTATAACAAGGTGCATAATTCACGTGATATGAGGGTAGTTAGGAGATAGGACACAAATGGGTTTCAAGTGGACACGACGAGATGTTCTAAAAACGCAGCTCAGTTGGTTACATTTCGTTGACGTCGAAGAAAATTTTTAATTCCGCACACATGTTTTGGAAATTTTTGATCGCGCTCTTTATAGTTTTTGCCATTTCTTTGGGGTTTTACGCCCTTAAAGGCAATACGAATGAAAATCGCGCAGAAAAGCAAATTACAATTAACGATGCGAGTGATAAGGCGCCCAAAAAGCAGATTAAGCAGCACGTGCCGAAATTCATGTTGGATTTGTATCATCAGAATGTAAACGAGAGTTATTTTGGTGGGCCTGATATCGTCAGGAGTGTCATTCCTAAAACTGCAGGTAAAAATTTTTCTCTGAAGATGCACAGTCAATTTAAAAAAAAAAAACTAGTTTTGTATGAAAAAAACGATATTTTTAGGAAAATTTTTAATAAACTTTTGATAAAAAAACTATTATTAAGTAATGATCACTGCCACGATCATTTTAAAATTTTGAAAATTGCCCATTTTGACATACAGTCGAACTGCCATAACTCGAACTTCTTTAAGTAAAATTTCTCGATTTTTTCGCAAATTTTTGCATCAAGATCGCATTTTGTAGTTATTTCTGTAACATGAAATTTCTATATCTCAAGCGACCTATGATGATTCGACATGGGGAAGTTCGACTGTATTATATAAAGAAAAGTCTGCAGAGCATATTTCCCTCACCCATTTTTTCATTAATGCTCTAGTTTTCCCAAAATTCCTGTTCAAAGTTGGAAAATTCCCAAATCCCATGATTTGTGCCATTTTGGCCGATTCTGAGCTTCATAAAAGACAAAAACTATTCTGTTAACGACACCATGCAACCAGAACAATTGAACACACCCTCCCTTAACGCATTTTAAAATCCATTACAAAATTTTACAGTTATAAGCATCAAATTGAAAAAAAAATCATCGATATTAAAACACAAATTGTTGCATAAGAGCGGCTTAGTGGTTGAGCACCAAGTTTTGGTTCACAAGTGTCCGGGTTCGATCCCCGGGCGCTGGGTTACCATTTGTCATTGGGAAAAAAATTAATGAAGCTCTACAAAGAAATGCGAGGGCGTAACTATAACACGTATACACATGCACCACAATTAACACGGCAGAAGGAACAAGTCGAAACTTTTGCGTTTACTTAAGAAATCAACTTTATTTCAGGTTCAACATCCAATACCTATGAAAAATATTACGAGGACAAGCATTTATTGATATTTGATATTCCGCGTGCCAATAAGGACGAAGAATTTTTAAACGCAGAGTTGAAAATTTTAATGCTCGTTGAAGATGATGAATTCTCCAGTAAGTAACAATGAATTTCATTAAATACTACTCTGTAGCACCAGAGGACTTCTGTTTGGTTTCCCATCAAGTAGCCTAAGTTTTTAAAGATGGCGGTTGTATCGAAAGTTTTGTTCCCCACTATAAGTCTGTTGGTTAACGCTCAGTTACGATTATACCACTTCAAAAAGAAGAACAAAAAGCATTTGTTGAGATAAAATCCTTACAAATATAGTAATTAGCTGCATTTTTTTAGATATAGAAAAACTGGTGAAAATTTCAATTTTCGACGACGCCGACGACAATCTCCTCTTCCTGGACAAATTCCACTTCCACTACTCGAACGCCACCTGGTTATCATTTAATCTAACACCCCCGGTCGACTTCTTGTTGCGAAAAAACGCTTCGACGACGCTCAATTTGCGCGTTTTGATTTGTTTAAAATCTTACGTCCCCAACGGATTAAAACTTTCCCTAATGCCCAAGACGGAAAACTACGAACACGATTATCCCATCCTGTTGCTTTCGTACAACTCGAAAGAAAATAAAACGACGAAAAGCCAAGATGATAAGCGCGGAAAACGCAGCTATTACGAGGAGGATTACGAAGAAGAAACCAACAACGTTTGGGATGATGACGTTTTGAAAATTCCGAAAAAATTGAGGAGGGCCAGAAACATGTGCAGGAAACGACCGTTGTACATCGACTTTGCCGAAATCGACTACGACACGTGGATTGTGCAACCTAGTGGATACGAGGTAAGAAAAAAATTGCTAGCTTTTGTTATACCCAAAATTTCACATTAAATTTCAGGCGTTTCAGTGTCAGGGCAAATGTTTCTACCCAGTGGCTGAACATTTATCGCCGACAAAGCACGCCATCGTCCAAGCCCTGATCCACAGCGTGGCTCCTTCCAAGGCTTCACGCTCCTGCTGCGTTCCCACCAAATTGGATCCGATTTCCGTACTCTACGTCGACAACAGGGGCGTTTTGACCTACAGATACGCTTATGGTGACATGGTCGTGTCCGAATGTGGATGCAGATAATCAAAAACCTCAATGAAGAAAACTTTAATAACAAATTCACTGCTTGACAAATTTTTTCTTGTCAAGAATTTAAATAAAAAATATTTTCCCAAATATTTTCGTAGGTCATCTTATAGAAAATTTAATTTTTAATAAGAATAATTTTATTTCATGAAAATTGTCAAAGAATTAAAAAAGTTGTGCGGATCCAAAACGAAAAATTTGGTGTAACTTTAAAATTATTACACCAATACAACCTTTTTTTTTGGGTCTTCCTAAAGCAAATTTAATCCTTAATGAGAATATTTTTGTTTCATGAAAATTTTCAAAGAGCTAAAAAAGTTGTGCGGGTTTAAATCAAAAATTTGTTTTCCTAAATATTTTTCAAAATTACTTTGATGACGTGTAACTTTAAAATTATTACACAAATACAACCTTTTTTTTGGGTCTTCTTAAAGCAAATTTAATCCTTAATAAGAATATTTTTGTTTCATGAATATTTTTAAAGAGCTAAAATAGTTGTGCGAGTTCAAATGAAAAATTTGTTTTTCTAAATATTTTCAAAAATTACTTTGATGACGTGTAACTTTGAAATTATTATACAAAAATAACCTTTATTTTTGGGTCTTTTAAAAGCAAATTTAATCCCTAATAAGAATATATTTGTTTTACGAAAACTTTCGAAAAATTAAAAAAGTTGTGCGGGTTCAAATGAAAAATTTGTGTTCCTAAATATTTTTAAAAATTACTTTGATGACGTGTAACTCCTTAATTTTCACACTTTTTTGAAATCATCTTGTAGCAAATTTAATCCTCAACAAGAACATTTTTGCTTTATGATAATTGCTACAAAATTAAAAAAGTTGTGCGGGTCCAAATCAACAAACTTCGTTTTCCCAAAAAAATTCGCCAATACAGTTTGTACTTTGACGACGGGTAACTTTTCAATGACTGCACAAAAATAAACATTTTCTGGGTCATAATATAGCAAATTTATTTCTAAATAAGAATATTTTTGTTTCGTAAGAATTGTCAATAAATTAAAAAAGTTGTAGGGGTTTAAATGAAAAAAAAAATTTCAAATATTTTCAAACCATTTTTTGGTGTTATTTTTGACAGGTACTAATTGACATTAAACAAGTCTACGTAAAATTAAGTCTTTATTATTTAAACTTCGTATTTAGATTAAGCCGTGTCTGCGTCGTTTGCTTTTCCTTCTCTTATGCGACGAGCTTCGTCGGTGACTCTTCTTGGACACTCTCGATTTGGACCCCCTTCGCGCTTTATAAATTTTTGCCGATTTGTACTCCCTTGGCGATTTGGACACGTTGCACGCCATCGTCTTAAATTGGTGCTTGTCGTTGTCGCTCATTTTGCGCCAAACCTTGCCGCCCTCGGTGGCCACCTGGATGATGTTCTTGCCGCAGCACTGTTTTCTGAACTCGCGCAAGAAGTTTAGGAATGGGTTACGCGTAATCGGGCCCTGTCTATGACATCGTTCGTGCGACGACTTGTGGCGACTCCTTTCCTTCTTCTCGTTGTCTGATCGCAGGCCGCTTTGCGGCGGACACTTCTGCCTGTCTTCACCCATGTAATCCATAATCCAATCCCAAAGTCCCGCTTCAGTTACCTTTACTTTTGTCATAAATCAGAGTTTTTCTTGCACCGATTTTACGCCCCAAATTTTAAATTACACTTACAAATTTTGACAGAACGCGATCAGTTCTTAACAACATATTATGTTTTAATAACCGTTGTCGTGACGAATGTAAACAAGTTTGTATTAGCAAGGACTTCTAAATTATTTAAATATAACTCTTTTGATGCAAAAGACTTTGCTCATAGCAAAAGGATTTAATCAAATTCCCAAAAAAATTGATGAATGAAGAATTCCGCGGATTGCTCGCAGCATACTTACTATTATTAACAAAATAAAACGCAACCAATTGCCTAGTCTAAATCTCTTTACACATGACCAAAAAAAGTGATACATAAAAAAATTAATTGTTCAGTTTTATGGTATGGCAAGAAGAAGATCCCGTTGGCGTTGACTTACTGTTTTATGGCCAGTTAATCTGTTGATTTCTAGCTTACGTCAGTTAATATCTTCAGTTCAGACTCACAGTTCGATGTTTAACTACCCAAAACAGGCCTCATGGTATATCAAGAAGAAAAGATCACCTTGTGGGCATTGGCTTACTGTTTTATGTTCATTAGTCGGTTTAATTTGGACCAAGGACAAGCTTCATGGATCATGGTAGAAGGTAGGGCAAGTAGAAGAAGATCCCTTTGGCGTTGACTTACTGTTTTATAGTCAATAGTTAGTTTATCTGTGGTGTCAGTTAAAATCTTTAATTGACTACAACTAAACTAAACTAAAGATTTAAACTGACGGTGGCTACAACTTGAGACCCACTCTCAAAAACTGTTAAATTGTCCGTGACAAGCCTCATAGTAGATCAAGAAGAAGAAGAAGAAGAAGTCCGAGTTTGCAAATAAACTTTAGTCAAACTTGGGATGAAAATTGTTCAAACTTTATCCTGAAGAGTAAAATTTAAAAAAAAAATTCATTAATTACCTGCCCATTTTTTTCTGTCCAACACGTGATGTTTACATGATATAATTAATCATTTAATAAATACAAGATTGTTCAATCAAAATTAAGTCAACAAATTAACATTATTCCATTATGTGCAATTGTTTACGATGTTAATTAAAAACATAAAAATCTCGAAATCGTTTATTATTTAACTCTTTAAGCGAATTTCCATGAGATAACTAAATTTTTATGTAAATCGCGATTGCAACGTTCAAAAACATATTATTTCCAAATTGTTCAATATTAATTTATGTTAATTAAATCTTTTATAATAATTTATACCTCATTTCATTTGTTTGTTTTTGATAATTATTAATAACTTATTGTTAATTATTAATAACTTTATGTTTTAAAATTTAAAGCATAATTTAGTTTTGAATATCTTTATGCATTTATTCAATTTAAAAATAAGAAAAATGGAATTTAGTCATTGGCAGCATTATCAATGTTCCACGTAATGGCGAGCTAAATGTTTTAAACAATCAATAAATCTTTGTCACATAAACCAAAAAAAAAATATAAAATTTTAGGTTTACAAAAAAATTATAGGTACTTACAAATTTATAGAAAAATCAATGGTCGGCACACTTCTGAAAAAAAAAAATTTGGTTAAGTAGCATCCAATATAAATACAAAAATTTAATTGTTTAAAAACCGCGAGTTTTTTCCTGTAAAAATTAATTTTTGACAAAATTATGAACGTTAAAAAATTTTGCACTTTAAATATGTTATTCAGCAATAAATTCTCTATCTTTTAGAAAAAAATAATAACCAAATTGTCACGTTGGTTTTTGTTTGACTTGCATTTATAATTTTGAAATTTTTTTAATTATTTAAAAACCACGACAATTTTCCTCATGAAAATAATTTTTTTACAAAATTATGAAACATTAAAAAATTTTGCACTTGGTATATGTTATTCAGTAATAAATTCTCCATCTTTTAGATAAAAAATTAACCAAATTGTCACCGTGGTTTTTGTTTGACTTACATTTATAATTTTGAAAATTTTTTAATTATTTAAAAATCACGACATTTTTTCTTATAAAAATCAATTTTTTACAAAACTATGAAACATTAAAAAATTTTGCACTTTGTGTATGTTATTAAGTAATAAATTTTCTATTTTTAAAAAAAAAATTAACCAAATTGTCACGCTGGTTTAACTTGCATTTAAAATTTTGAATTTTTTTTAATTATTTTAAAACCATGACATTTTTCCGTATGAAAATTAATTTTTTACAAAATTATAAAACATTAAAATATTTTGCAATTTGTGTGTATTATTCAGTAATAAATTCTCTATCTTTTATAAAAATAATTAACCAAATTGTCACGCAGGTTTTTGTTTGACTNTCTTTTAGAAAAATAATTAAGCAAATTGTCACGCTGGTTTTTGTTTGATTTGCATTTAAAATTTTGATATTTTTTAATTATTTAAAAATCACGACATTTTTCATTATGAAAATTAATTTTTTACAAAATTATGAAACATTAAAAAATTTTGTACTTTAAATATGTTATTCAGTAATATATTCTCTATCTTTTAGAAAAAAACTTAATCAAATTGACACGCAGGTTTTTGTTTGACTTGCATTTAAAATTTTGAAAATTTTTCAATTATTTAAAAACCACGTAATTTTCCTTAAGAAAATCAATTTTTTACAAAATTATGAAACAATAAATATATTCGTGCTTTGTTACATTCCTCATTAATAAATTTACCACCTTTTAAATGTAAAAATAAAGCAAAAGCAATCAATTTTGCATAAAATTTCTCTTACAATTTGTAATGATTTCTAATTACGTCTAACTATTTTAATATCTAAGGATGCCTCATTGGCAAAATTAAAATAAAATGATCAACGTCCATAAAATGAGTAAGCACAACGTCATGTTGATAAATTGCATACCTACATGATGAAAAAGCAATTGTCTTGGTACACATAATGATTATTTACGTTTTATTTTTCATTTCTTGATTATTGCTTTAGAAAGGTAAAATTCGAGGTAATGTTATGTTATGCATATAACTCGTGGAGAAATTATAATGTAAGAAGTTGCTTTACAAGTTACACAGTGTTGTATCAGTAAAAAGTGTTAGGAGGGGTTAATATCAAGTAATGTTAGTGTTTAGATAAGGTTAATATTAAATAAATTTAGTTTGTTGTTAAAGACGCCAAATAAAGTAATACAAGTGATATAATCGTCGTGTTGCGTCTTGTATTAGCATCAAAAAAATATTTAGGCCGAATTAATTCAAAAAGCCTACGCAATGAAAAACCAAATTAATCAAAAATCAAGAGAACGTTACATTCTGCCCGTAAAAAGGCTCGATTGATACAAATTTAATCAAAATGGTTTTATTTATAAAGTGATAAAGGATAATAATATAGTGTTAAAAACAACTAATGATGATCAAAGGATATTTTTGAATGTGAAGATGAATTTGAGTTGTTTGAATAAATTCAGTTTTGCGTCCTGGAAACAAGCACCAAGATGCAAGGAGCACAGTACATCCTTTATAATAAAAAACAAGGTACAAGATGCAAAAAACTGGTAGCAGGATGAAACGAACTGGAAGTACCATCCAAAAATAAGGAACATAATCTCCATTTTAAATAATTTATTTTAAAAATAAAAATAAATGATATTTCTTATTATAAAAATTTAAATTATCCATTTGTTCTAATACCTTGTGCATTATAGTAATGAGTAATTGATTTTTCAATTAAATGAATATTTAGATGTAGGTATTTAGATGACACCGTACGTATGGAAATTTTGCATTTTAAATGCACATCAATTATTAGCATGATTGAAAAATCAATTTTATTATCACGTGTTTTATGGAAAAAAAAATATCAATAAAAGTTACCTGGGGGAGTCATAAAAAAATTTGAAAACTTTAAAAACAATTGCAACTATTCAAATTATTAAATGTCAAAAGAAGCTGAATGTCTCAAATTCAACAAGAAAATCTTTGCTGAAAAATTAGAAATCAAAGAGCAAAGAGCGTTGGATATTTTTTGGAAAAAATATAAAAAAGTTTACGCAAAGTTCTGGCTCAGCTGTTAAAAAAATTCACATCAAATACGTAAAAACGTAAAACGTAAAAAAAACCAAACATTAACATTGCATCAAAATCCAGCCACGTCATTAGTTCAACAAACGCACGTCACGCATTTGAGCGCGTAATTCGAAACGAATTTAGTCCAACACGATTTTATTATATTTTTTTGTTACAAAATGGGGCGCTTAAAACCTAATTAATGTTTTAAAGGGCGCCTTATCAGGTACGTTAACTATATAACGAGCGCACCTTGAAAAATATTTTTTACCTGCGCATGAGAAATTAGTCCACAGCCACGTGCAATCAACGAATGAATACCCCATACCCACTCTCTACCTCTCTCTCTCTCTCTCAAATTATCGACCGCGCGTTTGTAGAGGTCTGGTGATGATGACGTCACGTTATAGGGGGGCGCTGCGGACGCCGCAATGAACTTAAAGCGAGGTGGAATCATTGCAATAAAACCGGAATTAAATACGAAACTTAAAATTGATTAAAATCGCGTTTAACCACTACATGTGCGGCGTTGAATGGTGATTGATTCAAGATTTTTTCGTACTGCAATCGCTGAATATTTGGGGTGAGTTGAGCCACCTTTTACCTTGGGGGTGTCCCGAATCGACGCGTAGAGGGTATGTCAGACCGGCATCCCTTGAAACTCGTGGTTTTCGAGCCCGGGTTCCAAGCGGGGTTCAGTTGTACATAATTTTTCAGTTACACGACAAATTTTTGCAAAAAGCGGACAACTCTAGTCAATAATAAAATTCGTCTTGTGATATATCGCGCGCTCGGTGGACGCTTCAACATCGGCGCCTACTTGCTGCAATCCGGTTGAATTTTACCAAAGTGACACATGTCGTCGCGCGTTATTTTTTCAAAGCAATTGGGAGACTGAATAATCAGGTAATTAATCAATTGCGACTTATCATTTTACAACCAGGTGCACTTAGTTCAAATATGCGTCGTATCGATTGTTTCTTATTTTTAGTTATTGACTTTAATCCTACATTATGCAGTGGAAATAATTCGATTTGTAATTTAACATTCATTTAACATTTCATGTTCGATAAATCCTCGCTTGATTTGTTTAATTCAAAAACCGCACACAAAAAAATCGCTTAAAAAAAACATCGCATTTACAAATTCGTTTTATTTTTGACACTGTCTAGGTTAAATTTTTGACAGCCCCAACAGACTGAAATGAATTTGAGTCGCTAATTTAATTTTGTGAGTTTTGGTTTCCACGTTTCGGCTTGAATCTATATTTTGGTTTTAATTTACATTTTAATTAAGTAGGCCGTGATTTGCATTGAAATATTGAAATTTTTGCCTTAACGAGTTGATAATTTGTGAAAGTTGTAAATAATTTTAAAAATTTACGCAATGACACTTTGGTTGTCTGTTTAATATTAACAAAAATGAAAATTTTGGTGCAAATTTTATTTGGGGTGAGGCTTTGAAACATTCAAAAATTTGCTAAAAATATCGGAAAAAAAAAACAACATCTATAGACAAATTTTATCAAATAAATTCTTCTCAGAACGAGATTAATATGCGATGTTGAAATTAAATTTTGCTTTTGTAAATTTTTCGAAAATGAAAGATTTTAGAAAAACTGTTAAGTTAATGAGTTAAACTGTTAACACCACTATGTAGCTAGATACATTTTGAATATAATGCGTGTGTTTCAAATTAATTGGAGATTTTCAAAATTTTGTTTTTTTTTGTAGGTGGCTATGAGCAATTATATAGGGTGAATAAAAAGTCTGGAAACGATCAAATTTTTTAAGAAATACACTTTCAATTAAAACAACAACAAAAAACAGATTTACCCACTTGTGTGGGAAAGAGGCAACTTTAAAATTTTAAATAGGCACCCTAATTTTTTATTGTATTACCAAATTTTTGGCTTTTTAATGTAGGTGGCTGTGGGGTAAAATAGCTAAAAAATTTGCTTCTTTTAAAAAAAGTGCAAAAATAAATTTTAACTTTGATCACGTTTTTAAAAAATGTGATGAGTTTTTGGAAAATACTAATTGCAGATTTTGTTAGAAATTTAATTGGAAAACAAGGAATATATTTACAAAAAAAATTGGTTAAAAAATAAAAAAGCTACAGCTGTGCAACTTTAGCTTTCGGCGTTTCCATAAGAAATTTATGGATAACCGTTTCGGCCGTAACAAATTTTCATAATTTTTGTTTAATATTAAAACTGTGTCTAACTTAGTACGACACGAATGGCCAAAATTATGCAAAAAGACAAAATCAAGAATCAATCTGAAAACTTTAGTTTTTCTAAAAAATATATA
>JARJDX010044094.1:0-11279 GCA_030264735.1 Gymnusa sp. GC000175
TGCTTGACTTATATTTAAGAAGGCTGCAGTATTTATTACATTCCAAGTCGTTATCATTTTGACACTTTTGTGTACTTTTTTATAGTGTCATGCTGATTTGAAAATTAAAATTAATAATTTTGGATTACATTGCTTTTATTTAATTTAGAAAACATCATACAATTTATGAAGAAATAATAAACCAAAATCTACCAGAAAATGCAAGCATCAATAAAGCAAATTCCATATAAAAACAAAAAAAGGAAACCAGAAACCTTGTGGGAAAAAGAAATCAAAAAGAAAACTGAAAGCAAAGTTCAAGAAGAAAAAATAATCAAAGTGATACAAAATAACAAAAAAATAAAATGAAAAGAAGATATGCTGATGATATAATACCCTCACTTAATAAAGAGGGCAGAAAAGATTGCTGACATGTAGAGAAAGTCACTAAAGGCGGAATTAAAAATGAACCTATTAATAACACAACCAATAAAAACACAATATCCAGCATATCAGGAACTAGTAATAATCGAAGAAAAAACAATGAAGAAGACGGTGGAGCATTTAAGCAAGCGAAATCAAGACAATCAGTTATCGCAAGTCGTGATATATTCAATAAAAAAATCTTAAAAGGTTAGGAAAATGTAAAAATATTTTTAGAAAATAAATTTCAGTCCAAGAATAGCTTTTATTTTAGGTTATATAATATATAATATAACGAAAAAGAAAATATTAATAGAATAACTTAAATTAGAGCTGCTTAAATAAGAATAATTTGTAGGTGTTTGGAATGAGAGTACATACGTTATTTTTGCAATATGAACCATCCTGGCAACGTGCAGAATTTTCCCCATTTCTCTGTGAAGGAGCACAACAGTGATGTCCAATGGCTAAAATAGATTTGTTATCTTCTATGGTGTGTGGGAATAACAATAAAACTTTTATTTACGTATAATTCTTACACACTGCTGACAACATCTGCAAGTTGTGGGTTCCAATATTTCAGACTTTAGACAAATTACCGGCTTACATGTGACTCCTTTACAATAGTCTGGCCCACACACTTGACTCTTAATCAAATCAACTTGAAGTAAGGCAAAAAGCAATACAAGAATAATCATATTGGATAATGCTTCTTATTTAGTAAATAGTGTTTTCTACTTATGATGATTGCTGCTTATTGCAAATGACTGAAGGTGTTTTTTATTATAATTATAAATAAGGTGTTTATGTATTAAGTTTGGTATTTGTAATACACATAGTTGAATAAAAATAATATTGCAGGCAATAGAATTTACAATATTTTTCTATTTACGAAGTAAAAATTAACATATCTTACTAATTTCTTTAATTTTCAAGCGTCAAACTTTATCATGACTAATTACATGATTCATAAATATATTAGAAACAATTTGTATTTCCTATTATTGTATTTACTTTTAAAACGCACAAACAATACTACACTGTCATCATAAATGGTTAATAATCACGTGACCGCGTGGGTAAGCAACCCCAAAATTTCCATTGTAATATTAAATGTCGCACAGGTTGCCTACCCACGCGGTCACGTGGTAATCAACCATTTATGCTGACTTGGTACGTAAAATTTTAAATACATCTTCCATTTACACACGAAGTCCCAAACTGGCACTGTGAGGTAGCTGGCACTCCCAAAAACTCGGTAGTACAAGCCCCTCCAATGGCTAAAAAAATTTAATTGTATTTGATCTTACGAAAAAAAATATTGCACATTACGTATTATTGTAATACATTCTTTGCAACATCCACAAAATCCATCGCCCACTATTTGATTTCGTGTACAGTGCAGTTTCTTACACTCGACGCCATTACAAATTCCGTCTGTACAAACTATACTTTCACTCAAATAAAAACAAAATAAATTTATAATAAGCAAAATTGCAATCATGTTAAGGTTTTTTAAAAAGAACTGTTTGGTTCTATTGCTGTTAAAGTATACTAACGTTTTATTAGCGGTGAGTTCATTATAGATATGCCTAAGGTGATATGAATTTAAGTATAACATATATTATGTGCACCAATTATGTTATGTATATTTCTGGAATTTAGCAATTTTATTTTTGATATGGAGTTGGCATTGGCACCAACGTATATCATGAACGGTATGTACTAAGTAAAAACATAAATTTGGCCTTTAAAGTAGCTTTGTTTACACCGTTAATTTGGTATGTTGACTTTCACGATTTGTAAATACGTTTTTCTTTACTTGGACTGCGTAGTTTATTTTTATATTATTGTTCCTCTCTGCAATTGCGAGGTAAATTTGGCAAGAAATAATAAATTTATGCGATTAAAACCCGAAAGTAAAAAAATTCATTTCGTTAGGAAGTGAACTAAAAGCCTAAACGTACCTTACTCCAAAGTCATAATTCCTAAAGGAAGTAAGCTACCGAAAACCGTTAAAAAACTTCATTTGAACGTAATGACAACAGGCGAGCCAACATAAAGGCCCACAGATACAAAAAAAAAACCAGAGCTGTTTGTGGGGCTACAGACAGCAAATACATTATCTGCACCTTTAGCTTTGATCTTTTCTTGGACCAGTCGCCATAACTCATGAGCCAAGAAGAATGTTAAAAAGCTATAGATATTTACCAGCTACCTAGAGATGGTATATCCCCAAAATGCTGATGAAGAATCTACTAAGACCGATAAAGTGGGTGACTAAATAATTTGTAGCAATCCTTACCTAAAGTTAACTCATATAAAATTTAGACTCAAAAAAGCACCCAAAATCTTTGACACTAGAAGGGAATTACTTTTTTTCACATTATGCAATGTTGACCTACAAAGTATGGACCCACTTTAATATAGTTTTAGATAGAACCGAAGGAAAAGGTAAATTCTACATTACTTGCTGCGATCGACAAATAGATCGCGCTAGTGCTATACTATCCACAGCAGATATTACATTAGCAGAGGGGATTGTTCATGCTAACTTTGCTGTTATCAGAAATCTTTGCGGATTGACAGCAATCCTACAATTAAGCTCTGAAATAGCCTTATCAAATTATCAAAATGGTTCAAATCATTAAAGTCATCGAAACGAAATTCGTGAAGGGTTTTTTTACCAACCACACTAAAACCTGCCTCCAGCCACACATAATTTCACCGCCGTACTATGATCGCCGATTAACTTGGGAGAAGCATATTTTCAACGGCCTATTGTATACTTAGAGTTACGGAAATTAAAGCTTGGTAAACAATAACTTTAAAGTGCCTCATAATAAACTACTAATTTTTAAATGTACCTTAAAGCTCAAGTGGGACTATGGTCAGCAAATATGGGATACCACCGCAAGCTTTAACGTTGAAATAGATTTTACTCTAAAGTATTTCGCCTGATAACAGATGTACCATGATATATTAATAACAAAAAATTAGGTGCACCATTGATTCCTCAAAAATTAATCTACCCCTATTGATTCCCCAGACGTTTGTTCTCTCTTCCAGTTGATTTCCTACGCATTGATTCCCTTGCAAATTGATCCCTCTGACAATTCATCATCAACGTTTTTTAGGGTATTTATATTTTAAACATTGATTATTTTTCGAGGGAATCAACTGGCAGATCGAGCAACTGTCCAGGAGAATAATTGGTGAAGACGAATTGCTGGAGGATTAATTATTGGGCACCAATCAACAGGGAATCAAAGACTTAGACATACCGACAGGCCGACAGCAAAGGAGTAAATTAAAGCAATAACTATCACTAACAAAAATTGACTTCAAAAATACCTTAACCCAGCGCTGTCCAACTGGCGGCCCGCGGAAGGTTTTTTTTTGGCCCGCGAACAAAATCAAGTTATAAATTTATAAATGTAATAATTAAGATTAAATTAATAAAATGTACCTATTATTGTCCAAAATTTTTTTTTTTGGCCCCCCAAAGAATTTCAAATGAAAAAATGGCCCGCGTTTCTATAGAAGTTGGACAGCACTGCCTTAACCGATTGACGTCAATCTAATTGAAGTAAGCAATGATCTCTTAAGAGAAGGAAAACCCCAAAAGACCTGCTATAGACACAACACCAGCCGCAAATCGATTTTCGCAGTTTTTTAACCCATTCGCGAAATGTTTCCGAACAGATGGTTATTTCTTAAAAAAAATAAGTTTACCTACAATAACTTTTTGTAGAATAAGTTTATAAAAAACTGTTCTAGATGTTTTAAACAATAAATATTCTTTCAGTTTAAATTTTCTTAATAAACATTTTAAAATTAGAATGTCAACAGCAAAACTTAATAAATTAAAAACGTTATATTTTAATTTTAACAGCTTCATAAAGCCCAGACGTTTAATAATAAAACGCAGTTAAATTTTATACAATGTAACAGATGGTAGTAAAAGCATATTTATTCCACAGATTTTAGTCCAGAAAACAAAGAATTTTTAATTTTTAAGTTAACTGATTTGCCCGCTCTTGTTCTAAAGTGTGTCACCGAATTGTTGTATGGTTTTTATCACCGTATGACAAGATTATTTTTCGGAAATTTTATATAAATACGTTGCTCATGCTTAATATTTTGTCTTGAGAGATAAACATCGGAATTTTATTACCACTTTTCTTTGGGTGGTAAAGGGCAATCATCAATAGTACATGGCCCAAGATAACTTTCCCAAGTGAACGGTGCTAAACCCACATTTAACTGTAGTTGACAAAACGCACAACGCACTAATTAGCGGAGACGAGGCTTAGTATGGCACTACAAGAAAAAGAACGGGATTAAACACAAAAAATATTTAAAGGTTATTGTAATAATGTTATATTAACAAATTTAGTTTTGTTTTTCTTACATGATATTACTCTTAAAATGTTGAAAATTTATTTATAGATTAATAAAATTATAATTTAAAACCTTTTAAATGAAATCAAAATAATGTTGCAAATATCGCAAGTAAGGCGACAAAATGACGAATTTATTTTATTTTATTATATTTCACGACATTCCTTCATATACTTTACATAATGCTCAATTTAAAGAATCCACGTTTAGTAAGATAATAAAAAAGAAATAACGATGACAAATTTTTCCTCGTAATAAAAATGTAAATATCTTTTTTTTATCCTCGTTGAGTGAAATTATATTTTTCTGTTAAATTAAATAAGATGTCAAGCATTTGTATTCTTCTCGTTTTCCCACATTGGAAATGTAAATATTTCAAACGTTTTCCTCCAGGCACTTCATCAGACGACTAAAATGAATTCGCACTTTTAGAGTCATAAATGGATTTGCTACCAGCGATATCATAACCACTTACTTTTATCTACGCGAGCTTAAACACAATTTATTGCGGTGATATATCCTTTATTATATATCATTTTATAAATTATGTGGAAAGAAATGTAAGGCATTTATAAAAGTTATAGTTATAATAACATGGGTACTATACCGAAATGTATTCTAAAAGTACTATTTGAAATATCTTAACTAGAAGTAAAGAGATGAGCAGGAAGTGCAGAGACTTATGGAAGAGAATATGAAAAAATCTTTAACGAAACTGGAATTTTTGGATATTGTTAATAGGTTAAGTTAGGTTAAATTTATAATCCCTTAACTTATTTTAGTGCAAAATCTATTAGTTACAAATGTGGAAATCTGCAAATAAAATAAAAGATTACGGTGACTTTCTCTGGAGTCAACAGCCCAAATTCTATTAATTTACAAAAACCGTATTTTGCCATAATATCCCAGATATAACGTAAATTAAAGAAAAACTAATTTATAATTATTGAATAATTCTTCTTTTTCGTATTTCTTCTTGACAGAGGAGTCGTGACCATGACTGACACGTCATTTAATTTCCTGTGGCCCTTTTGATGACGCCACGCCATCTTTTTCTATTGCGTGATCGTTTTGCTGCATCATAGACTGTTGAGTTTGTTGCTTCTTTAACTTGGTCAGCTCAACGTTGCGGATATCTACCTCTGGGTCTGATATATTATGTAAAGTAAAATTAATTAACATGTAGAGAAAATAGTATATTATGCAACGTTTTATGAACGAAACTTTTGACACGAGTTTTAAGTTATTTACGAGCAACGCGTAGCGGGGCAAGTGTTTAATATACGAGTGTGTAGAGTAGTTTATAAAAGACATTACATAGTATACTATTTTTACAACAATTAACTTCTTTTATTAAACGTCAATTTTAATATACCACACAAACTAAATGCGAAACTGACAAACGTCAAGCTTCCAACTTGATTTAGAGGCAGAAATGTCAAAAAAATTATTAAAGCCGTGTTTAATGAAACTTCGAGCGTTTTTATAGTGCCGAAAATAACCGAATAGGCAGCAAGTTGTATCTAATGAGTAGTAGTATTTAAAACGACGCTTTGCAATTTATCAGTGCAAAATGTAACATTTTAAAAATGAGAGTAGAAATATTTCATATAAACAATTTAATATAATAATAATATGATTACATTAATTTTAGAAAAGGTCTTTAGAAACAATTAGTAGTTATAAGTTATAATCCAATGTTGTAGCTTAAAGTTGTAAATCGCTTAACCCCTGATTATAAACTAAACCCTTATTAATTGGATCGTTACTCTTTAACTACATAAAAGTAAAAAATGTTACAAAATCAATTTTTGAGAAGGTATCGCATTTGATATAATCTTCGCATGATTAAAACGTAAGCTTTTAACCTAAATACGCTGAGTTTAACTGCAATCTTATAAAATAAAGTAAAAAGGACGATAAACAGTTTTACTAGCAAGCTAAACTTAA
This sequence comes from Gymnusa sp. GC000175, assembly GCA_030264735.1. NCBI lineage: Eukaryota > Metazoa > Arthropoda > Insecta > Coleoptera > Staphylinidae > Gymnusa > Gymnusa sp. GC000175. The sequence continues at coordinate 6,757 of JARJDX010044094.1, forward strand.
GGATTTAAGATTACCTAAAAGTAAAATAAAATTAAATAAAAAAAAATGTTTTGTTCTCAATTGTTTATTTAATGATACTGATTTAAGCTTAGGATTAAGGTTGAGTTATTAAATTTGATGGAAAATAAGAAAAGGATTTGGAAAGGATTATAATTACGAATAGAGAAACTGTGCAGATAAGAAAATGTTAAAGAAGACGTTGATGAGTTCTGAAAAAAGATTATTCTTGAGGAAAAAATATGTAGAAAAAGTAATTAATTTAGTAGTTAGTAATTATAATCACTTTTTTAATCTAAATATAAATTTTCAATTGTTATAACCAATATCTTGACCATAATTAGTTTAAAATTGTATATAATAATATTTTATTTAATTTAGATATTTGCATTTAGTAGATTTTTATTTTTTATATGTCTCAGGCAAAAATCGACCAATGATCTAACAACCATCAAATAAGTCTAAAGAAAGTATGTAGTTTGTAGTAGTAGTAGAGCTCCTTGGGAATAAACCTACAAAACCACCTGACCCGACAGCTACAGAGGCAGAGAGCAAGGGCATGTAATGTCAGACATGACAATATTTCCTGTAGGGCAAAGGCGATGGCAAAAAACACCAGTATACGATTGTATCTCTTCCAAACTATATAAAACGGGAGGAGAAATTCTCTAAAAATATATTTATTAGCCACTAACCCACATAAGCTCAGAAGAGACAGTAGATACCAAGAAGAGAAGGTGACAAAATGGAATGCAAAAGCTACAGAGGCATTTTATTACTTTGCACAACATACAAGATATCCCATATAGCCATATACTAACCCAATGGCCAAGCAATTTCACGCAAGAGATTAACAGTAAAAACCAACACCAAGCTGGATTCACACCATCCAGAAGCATTGAGACATAACTTTTTGTTCTTCAGATAAACTGGCAAACATAATTAAAGTAACCATAACACACGCATGTGTAAGCAACTAATCGCTAGAAACAAATCGGAGCCTAAAATAGGAAGACATTATTGAAGATCTGTCTGAAATTTGTCGTAAAAAAAACTAACAGCAGTCGGCTTCAAAGACATATTAACTAATAAATTATCACAAATAACACGTATGTGAATGACAGAGACATTATAAGCAGATCAAGGAGGTAAGCGAATGAGGTGTACCGAGACCTCGAGGACATAGCAAAGGAAGTCGGTTTAGAAATCAATACGGACAAAACAAAAATCATGGCACAAACGGTTCAAGAAATCAAGCTGAAAATACAATGCTGCTAAAATCATAATAAGATTTTTTAATTCCCATATTCACGTGGCCCTCGCGGCAATTAGTTTAGACAGTCCTGAACTAAACGTTTTAAAGAAATTTAAATAAATAGTATTTCTTTTGGTTGAAGATTTAAATTTTATGTAATTCGTCTCTACTTTAAAAATTTATTATATTTATTGGTGAACAAAGTAAGCGTTTTAAAGAATTTTAATAAATAGTTTATTTCTATTGGTTGAAGATATTTTAAATTTTATTTAATTCACCTCTATTTTAAAAATGTATTTTAACTTTTGGTGCTAAAGGTTTTAAAGAAATTTTAATAAATAGTTTATTTCTATTGGTTGAAGGTATTTTAAATTTTATTTAATTTACCTCTATTTTAAAAATGTTTTTTAACTATTGCTGCTAAAGGTTTTAAAGAAATTTTAATAAATAGTTTATTTCTATTGGTGGAAGGTATTTTAAATTTTATTTAATTTACCTCTATTTTAAAAATGTCTTTTAACTATTGGTGCTAAAGGTTTTAAAGAAATTTTAATAAATAGTTTATTTCTATTGGTTGAAGGTATTTTAAATTTTATTTGATTCACCATTATTTTAAAAATATATTTTACCTAATGTTGAAGAAAAGGCTTTTTAAAGAAATTTTGATAAATAATTTATTTTTATGTAAGTTTTCTTACTTTCGGGTTTAAGTCGCGTATGTTTATTGGTTGTTGCCAACGTTTTGCTCGCCATTGCAGGGAGCATTCCCAAGGTGGAAAAGTCCGATGACTGAAGATCTTGTTTGAGTGTGTTGTGTGTTGGCAACAACCAATAAACATACGCGACTTAAACCCNTCAAATGATACATTGGAAAATTTTTATGTTTTAGTATGTTATTAAGCAATAAATTTTATACATTTGATGAAAGTTGTATTAAATTTGACACGCTGAAAACTTGGCAAATATCAATTAAATTTGAGATCAAAATGTCTTAAAATGAAAATTTTTCAAACAAACATTTTTTGACATTAAATGACACATTGGAAAATTTTTATGTTTTAGTATGTTATTAAGCAATAAATTTGAACCACTTTGTAAAAATTGTATTAAATTTGACCCGCTGGAAACTCGGAAAATATCAATTAAATTTGAGATCAAAATGTCCAAAAATGGAAATTTTTCAAACAAACATTTTTAGACAATAAATGACACATTGGAAAATTTTCATGTTTTAGTATGTTATTAAGCAATAAATTTTATCCCTATTTATAAAAATTGTATTAAATTTTACCCGCTGGAAACTCGGAAAATATCACTTAAATTTGAGATAGAAATTCTTCAGGGAACAATACAGTTCCATCATTCTCTTTAAAAGTTGCATGAAATAATTTTCTAATTATTTATAATTTAGACATGTTTGTTTACTATTGATGCATCTATAATTTGTTGTTGAAAATAATATGCAATGCTGCTAAGGTCCTAATGAAATTTCTTAATTCACATATTCACGTGGCCCTCCGCAAATGGATTCTAATCCCAATCTGGACCTCGCGGCAAAAAGTTTGGACACTGCTGGTCTAAGAGATGTAATTACATTTTACTTTTATTTTCGAACTACTTTTTTCTTTAAGACATCTCCAAACAGATATTTATCTGTTATCATTATTATTCCATTTAAGAAGTTATTTTTTGTATTTGATTTTAAACTTATGCCACAGCAGTTTATGGTCTGATGTACATTCTGCGCCAGGAATAAACCAAGGAGCCAGTTGAGTTCAGTTGTTTTCCTTAATTGTCGCTTTAGATTTCTTCTAGATCCATATTTTTTATGCGATGCCTGGTTGCCTACTATACAGGAAGGAGGAGGATCAAAACTTAAAAATTTTTCTCAATAAATGTGCGCCACAATATATGAGTTAGGATGACGTTTTTAAAATTTCGAAATCTTTTTTGATTACCGAGATATTGCCCTGTCTCAGTCCTCGATGAACACCCTGTATAATGTAACATTTATTTTTATTTTTCAGTTTTTTTACCATCTCCACATCAGTGTTTCCAACATAGTTTGGGAAACGCTGTGTTATAATCCTGTTAATCTGAATAGTTATTAATATAAATTTCTTGATATTGAAACGTAAATCTTTCAAGTTTTTATCGACACTTTTCTTTTTCTTTTTTAGATTTATTTCATTTTATAAAACTTGGAAAAAGTTTTTAACGATGTTAGTCTCTTGAACATTTCATTCACTTTATAATGTTTTGATCTATGAAAAATATTGAATTTGTTTTTCTTGTTTTTAATTTAAAGCACTCCGAAAGTTTATACTTTGTTGAATGTTTTAATCTTTTTATGTTATTATCTTGATTTATATTGTCAGTTCCACCTTTGCAACCACTTTACAACAAGATATGCTTTCTTTATTAAAGAAAGTTTAAATACTATTGAATGGTTTCTCAAACTGTGGTACATGTACCATTCACTAATGGTACATTAGTCTAGTCTTGGTGGTACATAAAATATTTAGTTAGTTAAAAAATATAAATAGTCGTTCAACGAATCATTATCCCTATTTTTACTCCCATTTTTATGTAAAAACTTTCATGATTTTAGTTTTAATTTGAACAATTTTCATTTAAATTTTGATTATTTTGGTCAAATTTGAACTATTTTTAATTAAATTTTTTTTCTGCTGTTGCTTTAATGCGCAATAACACATCTAATCTAGTCTAGTTTTTGGTTTGAAAAACGTCAAAATTTATAAAACATTTTATTATAATTTTTTTAAAAATTATACATTTTAAGTTTTATTAAGCGTAAGCTTAGATTTGGAAAACAAATAATTGCAAATATAGATAGAACATGAATTATTCTATAATTTGATATGTAACTCGATATATTTGCATTTAAAGTTAACAAAGATATGGACAAAAAAATAAAAAACCATGGCCAACTTAACAAATTTAAAATTTTAATTTTTTGACTTTATTCGTTGTGGTTTCCCAAAAATTTATTTTTAATACCAATATAATGTTTTAAAAAACGTCAAAATTTATAAAATATTTTATTATAATTTTTATAAAAATTACACATTTTAAGTTTTTGTAAACGTAAGCTTAGATTTGGAAAACAAATGATTGCAAATATAGATAGAACATGAAGTTTTCTATAATTTGATATGTAACTCGATATATTTGCATTTAAAGTTAACAAAGATATGGCCAAAAAATGAAAAACCATGGCCAACTTAATAAATTTAAAATTTAAATTTTT
>JARJDX010044123.1:0-18731 GCA_030264735.1 Gymnusa sp. GC000175
ATCTTAAGAGATATGAAGTTTTTGAAATATTTTCTTTCAAGTAATTTTTTCTGAAGTCTCAGATAAATGCATGACCTTGAAAACGAAAAAAAAAATTCGTCTGCGGCGCAATAATACCACCCCACCTCACCCCACAAAATGTCCTCTAAGACTTTTTTCAAAATGTGGCAACCCTAGCAGAGGAACCCCACAAGGGGGCGTACTCTCGCCACTCCTTTGGAACATCACGCTAAACAAGCTACTCTTCCAACTTGGGCTGCAAAGTCATCGCATATGTGGACGATGTAGCAATAGCGACCACAGGCAAACACTTCAATAGAATGTCGCAACTTGTTGAAGGTGCCCTATCGAAACTAGCGCAATAGGTGTGGCGTAGACGTCAACCCAGCGAAAACTGAGCTAGTCGTTTTCACAAGAAAGCATAGCATCCCAGCATTCAAGCTCCTAACTCTAAAGGGCACTGAGCTGGTGGTCAAAGAGAGCGCGAAGTACTCAGAACTCATATTAAACCGTAAGCTACCATGGAAGCTACATGAAAGAGCGCGGAAAGCAACGGTGGCGGTATACTCTTGCAAGAGAGCGGTGAGGAAATCCTGGGTCCTCAACCCCAAAATTACCTACTGGCTATATAGAGCTGTAGATATACAAATACTTTACTACGGCGTATTCATATGGTGTACGGCACTGGATAAAAGAATACAACAGCTGGAACTTATAAAAGTGCAAAGAATGGCGTCGCTCATGATAACAGGAGTCATGAGAACAACGCCTACAAAAGCCCTAGAGACAATCCTGAATCTAACCCCAGTTGATCTTATGGGCAAGCAATTTGCTATCACCACAGCTCTCAGACTAAAGTGGGTGCTAATGTTGACATCAGACTATCGTGGTCACGGCGGAATAATCAATAAATCTAAAAGGGGTGCCCAGAAACATGGATCGATGCCAAGAAACACCTGCTTTTGGAAAGAAATTCTTTGTTCGCATCCCCTTAAAAGAGGAGTGGACGGAGAAGAAAGGTATGCCAGCAGGACTTACGCAGGTCTATACAGACAACTAAAAGAGAAATGATAAGGTGGGCGGCGGAGTTTTCTTCAACGACCTCAAAATTAGTACATATACGCTTACCGGGTTACTGTAGCGTTCAACAAGCGGAGGTAACTGCCATAAACAGAGCAGCAGAATGGCTAATGGTAAATGGGAATTCTGGTGAACAGGTCCATATTTACACCGATAGCCAAGCAACTCTCAGAGCACTTACCAGCGTGTGCACCAGCTCAACAGTAATCTCTGATTACCGGAGAAAGTTAAACGAACTGGCAGCACATACAAAACTGGGACTCATTTGGAAACCAAGCCACAGCGAGATCCCAGGAAGCACAGAGGCGGACGAGCTAGCAAAGAGCTTGCACTAATCCGAAATGTTACAGGAATTGGTATTCCATTTGCCTCGTGCAAGGAGACTCTAGCCGAAATTACCTCGAACCTAGCGAAACAAAGGCAATTATGGCAATTACTGGCAGTGGAAGTCATTACGGGACACTGTCCCATTGGCAAGAACGCTGAGAGACTGGGCATAGCGAATCAGGACTACTGCAGAGGCTGTCTGGACAATTAGGAGGAGGAGAGTGTTCTACAGTCTACACTACCTATGCCAATACCCTTATCTATCTGTAAAACGATTGCTTTACTTAGGCCGCCCTTTCTTTGATGACCTATCTGACCTCGCATCACTGGATGCGCAGACTCTCACGAAGTTCATTATCGGCTTGAAGTGGTTTGACGAAACCCCTTGAGGAGGATTATACTTTTTCTTAAGTATTGTGGTAACACAACGGGGCCATCTGAGGCCTATGTGAGCGTAAGCTGCCACTTAAACCTAACGTAACCTGAGTGAGGAATATATTCCTCACTCATCGGTCACGGTGAATATTTAAATTCCTCTTTCCGGGTTTGCTGGATTTCGGATATCAGTGGTACGCAAAGTAATTACTTTCGCGCCCTCCTTTTTGCGTATAGTTTTTGCCGTGACTCCTGTTTTTTGTAAACTGTTTTCGTAGAGGTTTTTTTTTTATTTTAAATAGTTGAAGTCATATCCCTTATTTGCTATCTATAATTGTCCATCTAAGACCATCTAAATTTGTTGATAAAAGTTTTTATTTCACATATAATTATCTTGTAATTTTGCGACCCTTAAAAATTCTGTCCCGAGCTCTGCGGAATCAGAACCCACCGTGCGCATCACTGTCCTAGATCATGACTAGTCATGGAAGGGATCGGGAAAGGAAATGGTCTTCTGGGTATAAAAAAAGTAAAAGGAACTGTGAGAAAGAAGAAACTAATGAACGGCAAAGGAACTCGTTATTTAAATTTTATAAAGAAAACACCACAGGGTTATTCTTCTTTAGTGGATATTATGAATACTAACAAAAATTCGACTTCTTATAAAACAATTTTCATTCCCATGGGCAGTACTGCCTATGGCTTATTTTAAACTTTATTTTGTAAGTGGGAGTGAGCACCAGCAGTTTTCATTTCATTTCACTGCATATGTCGCTAATGGTTTTACTACAACTATATTATTATGCGTTCTGGCGACAAATTATGGGGTATATTTTGACAATGTGTTATAAAAAAATATGTAGGGACTCCGTATTTTTCCCCCAGACTTTCAGAAAGCCAATCCGCCCGTGTTCTTAAGAAAAAATTACCATTTCTTTAATAAGTACTATTAAAATTTAACAAACTATTAAATTAACAATATAAAAATCTAATTAACCATCTAAAGAATTGTATGTACAATTTAAAATAGCAAGCTTATAATTAGATTTTCGACTTACCTGTTACACAAAACTTAAGTAACGATGACAAAGCAAACAATAATGTAAAAAAATAACGCTTATTACATATATAGTAACAAAGGAAATAAAACTGAGACGAAAAAAACAATAGTATTTGTAGTAAAATATAAATCTGTGTAATAAAGGCTTTTTTGAAGAATGTGTAATAAAAAATATAAATTGCCCAAAGAAAAAATTACAAAAGAAAACTTAAAATTAAAATATTTTCAAATATAATAACCATTTTTAAAATAACAAAAGAAAATAATAAAATATAGATAGGTAGGTGTTATGTTTATATTAAAATTTGAGTTACCACCTGCAACGCTTTTTATAAATTTGTACCTTATGCCAATCTTGATTTCTTTGAAAGGAATACTGTTTGGAAGTCATTACTATTGAGCAAATTTAAAAATTATTCATCCCATTGAATGAACAAACATTTATCCGGATAAAAATAGTTAAAACTTCTGATTTTACTACATTTTATACTTTTCTCGTCCACGTACACCTGCGCTTGTGCCTGGGTTGTCTTCTACTATTCTGCTGATGTAGATGTCCAGCATTCTCTCTCCATATTTTTGTTGACCTTCCCTGTTTCCTTCTTGCTGTTGGTCTGTTATTCTTTGGTGCTTTTGTTATGTTGTTGTTGACCATTCTTTCCACATTTATGCACCATTTAACTAATCCGTTTAACTAATTTACCTACATCTTTGATTTAGCTTGTCTCTCGTAGATCTAGTATGGTTAAGCAGCGTTTTTCCGTGTATTATTCTCAGCACTTTCATCTCTGCTGTTCTCATCATTTGCATTGGCCTATAAAGCGGTAGAGTTAATATTGGCCTCACAACGCTCTCGTAAATACGGGTGTTTAGATCTTAGAAATTTGATCTTTCAAATAAGATCAGCCTGACACGCGCGTCCTTTTGGTTGTTTGGTGCCCTAATTTCTCTTGTAGATTACCGCAGCTATTAATGTTCGCTTCTAAACACTTAAACTTACGTGATGATCGTTCCCTCGAATTCCAACTTGCATCTGATGAGTTCTTTACATGAAACTGCGCACCGTGTTTTTCTCTGTTAATCTGCATGTTGAAGTCCTTACCCCGTTGATGCAGGAGGAGAAGTTGGTTGAAGGGATGGGTTAGAAATCCACCCTTCGAAAAAAGATTCGCACAGAAATATCTCGGACAAAACTGGAAAAACTGCGACGACCCCGACAAAGAAAAGGAAACGTAACCGCAGTAATAAAAAACAAAACAAAACAAAACAACAAACATCAGTAGGAGTATTGCAGTATTGGCAAATGTAACTGAACTAAGTTGGGCAGAATCTTCCTAATGGAGAATATTTTTGCTGTACACTGTAGACTGAATTATTATTTAAACAAATTTCTACGTTTATGAATAATGCAATTTTTTTGGTGTTACCGTGTGTGTATTTTTATGTACATATATTACTTTTTTGGGGGCAGAAATATTCAAAAAAAATATATAAATTTAAAAACATTTAAAACTTACTTTAACATTAGGAAATCCTTAATTTATTATTATTAATCAGATGAACAAAGTAAAGTTTAAAGTAATTTGATTCCAACTATATGTGAATATAATAACCAAGTTTTTACTCAGAAATAAATAATTCAACTAAGGACTCCCAATCACGATGAAAATGATCTCAATTTGGACATTTATAAAAATATACACCAAATTCTTTAGATTAATTAAACATTTTGTTAGATTTGCATAAATGACCTTTAAATGTAGGTTTTTATGCGCCTTTTATCAACATTAATTAATAACAGAAACACTCATTAACCCCTGATTCATCATAAATACACCTTGGAACAATTATTGGAAAAAGTATTATTAAGGTAATTTTAAAAACATTATCATCATTATGCATTATCCAACGGCTATAATTAAAAGTACATATCCAAATGAAAATATGCAATTCAAAAAGAATAAGAGGAAAAAAACATCCAATCATCTAATATCTGTAGACGTGGATAAACCGATAAAGTGACAATAAATAGGATTTTTGAGGTATTAAGGAAAAATTCAAAATATGGGATTTAATACGGAGACATTGTTTGAAATCCATTTAAATTTTCGTAAGAAACAAAAAAATCTGATGTGGCCACCACCTGACTTTATCATACAATGAGTTTTTAAAATGTAAAAATTTTAAATAATGAGAACAAGAAAATTTGTTTCAAATTTATTTCTAGACACTTTTGTACTCTTATGGTTTTTACATAAACTTGGTAGTTTTTCAATTATTTGCAAAAAACCGAAAAACCTCACCATTAAACTACTACTTCCGGTTGGTGGATTTTTGCCAAAAGTAACTGGGCTCTTCCAATTTTTGTTAAAAGCCTAAATATGAACTTTTGTGGTGTTATCTTTAATAAACAGTTTTCCACTAAAAGCCGTTATTTTGAATCTAGCCCTATTTTTTATATTTTAAATTTGCAGCTGCCATTTTTGACATATACGTAGTAAAAACTCTACGGTTAACGAAAATGGAACGATAAACAATTGAAAAACGCATCGTAGTAGTGAAAATTTACTATAAAAATGGAGAAAATTTCGGAAAATCGGTTTATAACGTTCGTACTGCTTTCGGGCGTTATGAGGCACCTGCTCATCAACTGTCGTGGATTTAATCAACAAATTCAAATGCCTCAGACAAGTAAGTGATGTGAATACTCCAACTTGTGCTAGTTCATCAAGGACAACTGAAAACATGGCCGCTATAGCTGCAAGTGTTGCAGAAAACCCTGGTTTGTCCATTCCAAGATCAGAAACCAGTTTGTACCGTATTTTGCAAAAAGATCTTGGTCTAAGGGCTTACAAAGTTAGGCTAACACAAAAATTAAAGTCAGCAGAACATCGACAACGCCAAACGTTCATTGATAGGGTGTTAGAAATGCATGCAAATGACCCCATTTTATTCAAGAAAATCATTCTGAGCGGAGACGCCCATTTACACCGCATGAGAAATATTCAAAAACCCTCTCTTTCCAAAACAAACTACAGTTTGGTGCGGTTTTTGGGCTGGTGGCGTTATAGGTCCATACTTTCTTGAAAATGACGCTGGACCCACCATTTCAGTGAATAGAATGCGTTACCGAACGATGTTGATCGACTTTTTTGGCCTGAAGTTGATGCTATGGACATGGAGGACCTTTATTTTCAACAGGACGGCGCTACATGCCAAACAAGTCGTGAAACAATCACGTCATTGCGCTTAAAATTTGACGTACGTGTAATTATTCGAAATTTCGCTTGGCCGCCAAGATCTTGCGATTTGAGTCCATTAGACTTCTTTTTTTGGGGCTACGTAAATGATAAGGTCAAAGCTAACGACCCAACAGCAATTAAACAGCTAAAAGACAACATCAGAGCAGCAATTCGCGAACTAAGCCCAGAAATGTGCTAAAGTGTGCTAAATTTTCTTTTGAAAAGAATGACCATTTGCAAGAAAAGCATAGGCGAATTTATTAGATATTGTGTTTCACATTTAATGGTAGAGTTTATACTTTATATTAAAATAAAACTATGATCAGGTTTAAAAAAAAAACGTTTTTCTTGTAATTTAAAATGACGGCTCTTAGTGGAAAACCCTGTAGTTTTTGAGAAACCTTGCCCACAAAAACGCGCCACATCCATAGACACAAGTGAGTTCAAGATCGTGGGTTTGCACCCCACAAAAATAAAAAATTTAAATGCTTTACACTGCCCCAACTCCCCAACCCTCTAGCCAGCGTGGGGTTTCATGGCTAAAATCATTTTCTGGTCCGGAGTTAGATGAGAAATCATGCAACTACAGAGGAATTAACGTTAAACTGTAGGTCCACCTGTAATGTAAGCTGCCAACACTACAGGCAAAACTATGAGCCAGTGAGCCAATGACGTCCTGAAGGCTGCAGCGAACTTATGCTTACATGAAACTTCAAATAAAAAATTGTTTCAAAGAACGCAAAATTAAAAATATACAAGACATTAGTGAGACTAGTGATAGCATATGGATCAGAAATATGAAACATAACAGAATCAGTATTTTTATTTCAAATACTGATTCTGTTTTTCGGACCGATAACGATAAGAGAAGAAGGGGGAATACGAAAAAGAATTAATTATAAACTTGATAGAGGGAAAGACAGATGCGTAAAAGCGCAGTGGATCAGAGACTAGTTTCTGTGTGGGCTAGACATGTGATAAAAATGCTCAATGAAAGGGCTAGGTCAGCGGTCGGTAGACCGCGGCTCCAGAGCCGCATGCGGCTCTTTGCACAGACGTTTGCGGCTCTTTAGACATTTTTACTTCCATTTAAGCAGCTTTATGAGGTCAGTCGAACAAACGTGTATAAAGCGTTCTCACCAACACTCTAATCAACGCATATTTTTTTCCTACACACATCTGTTGTATTCATTTTCCCACTTATTGTTGCGATTCGGATTTTCCCCTTCCAAACCTGCGTGTGTGTGTGTGTGTTCGTGTGTATGTGGCTCCCTGACCCCTTTGTTATTCTGTTTCCTTAACAAGTTGGCTCTTCTAACTGTCTGCGACATCTAGCGGGTGATAAAACAACTTGAATTTTCACATGATCAATTTTTGTTACTCGTTACGCCATCTAAAAGGAAACAGTGTAATGATATATTTGTAGGATCATCTGATCTTATTGTGGTTAATTAACGTGTTCACATTTTTATATAAAAACTTATTAATAATGACTGAAAAATGGTTATTTTTATGTTTAATATTAAATTACAGTCTATTTGTGGTTGCAAACGATGTATTGGGATGTGGGGGTTTCATTAAAAGTAATGTACAAATAGATTTTTCAAAAGTACTAGTCAAACTGTAAGAATTAATTTGATTAAGAAATTTTTGTAAGAAACTGATTATTTTAAACTATTTTTAGATATACGAAGCAAGGAATATTAAAAGACCAAACTAACTGTGCACCAAATAATGGATATTATTTTATTCCTTTATATGATAAAGGAGATTATATTCTTCAGGCAAGTTAAACTTGATTGCTCTGTTTATGCATAAATAATGTATAAAAATATATAATTCTAGTTGGAACCACCACCTGGCTGGAGTTTTAACCCAACAAAATTTAACATAGAAATTGATGGCAAAACTGACATTTGTACTCGTGGAGAAGATATCAATTTTGCATTTGAAGGATTTGGAATTACAGGAAAAGTTGAAAGTTTGGGCTCCACAGATGGACCTGCTGGTATTCAAGTTGAATTAAAATCCAAATTGGAAGTTCGTAAGACTGTTACAGCTGAAAAGGGAATATTTTTCTTTACTCCTGTTAATCCAGAAAATTATCAACTTACCGTTTCACATCCCAAGTTATTTATACATCATACAGTTTTAATTGCAATATTTAATTTGTTTATTTAAGGTGGAATTTGCTTAAAAAATCTTTATCAGTTACGGTTATTGAAGGAAACACTGAACTTGCCCCTAATAGTTTAGTAATTGGTGGGTACGATGTTCATGGTTCAGTAAAAAGTGATGGTGAACCTATTAAAGATGTTGTAATATTATTACATGGAGATATTAAGGTTCTTTATAAAAAAATTCCCATTTGCATATGTTATGTCTAACTTTTTTTTTAGAATAAAGATATGCGAGTAGAAGGTTGTGAAAAATCTCCTGTATCTGGATATCAAGGTAGTGATAAATATATTTGTTGCACAACAAGTGACACAAATGGAAATTTTATTTTCCCATCTGTTTCCAATGGAAATTATTATATTGTGCCCTATTATAAAGGTCAAAAAATACATTTTGAACCACAACAGATTAAATTTATTGTACATCATGATAGTGTTAATGTCGACGAATATTTTGAGGTAATTTTTATTTTTTACTTCTAATTGTTGATTTAAAAAATGTGAAAATATCATCGCTCCACAAGTTTGGTTGTCACATTTTGAAATATACCCTATAAATGTATTATATAGTACTACACATTTAGGGAAAACCTAAATTTAGAAAATGGCTACTACATGTTGAATAATTTTTCATTTAAATTTTATTTTATTATTAAGGGTGTGTTACTAAGAGCCAAGGACAGTATTACAAAATAGTAACCAATTAGGTGGGACAAGGGAATGACGTCACTGTGACATCTCAATAATTTGACTTAAAATTAAATTTTATTTTTAACCTTCTATTGATATAAAAGTTTGTGACAATAAAAGACGATCAACAAGTGTAAGTCACCTATTATTGGAAAATTCATTTGATAGGCCATCCGAAAATATAAAAATATACTGGGTGGGTGTTCCATATGAATTAACTAAACAAAGTTGTACTCCAATAAAAAATGGATCAACCTGAAAATATAAAAATATTTTAAGAATGTGGCTTATTTCCAACATTATGTTCCGCTTTCAAAGTTTAAAAATATTTAGCAACTCACCCTGTATATTAACAAATGACAGACGAAAATTTTTATAAAACATTTTACAGATTGTAGGATTTAGTGTGACAGGAAAAGTATTAAAATCTTTAAATGGTATGCCTTTAAGTAATGCTGTTATATCAGTAAATGGTGAAGAAATAACCACAACTAAATCAGATGGTACATATACTTTGGAAAAAATTAAAGCTGGAACATACACTTTAAGTGTCGCAATCGATGATTATAAATTTGAGCCAAAGAATATGAAATTAAATCCCAGTATGATGCAACTACCAACGTTCCTACCAAGTGCTTATAAGGTTTGTGGAGCTGTGATTAATGATAAAATGGAATCCGTTGATATTTCAATAACTAAATCTGGATCTGTACAATATGTAATTCAAACTGATCCAGTTAATGGAGAATTTTGTCAATATTTAGCATCAGGAACTTATCACATACAAGTTAATATTGAAGATTCAGATAAGAGTGTACAGTAAGTAGTTTTTTTTAATCAGCAATTAATGGAATAACTTTTTTATAGATCAATTTATTTTAATATTGCACTATATATATTTTCAACATTGAGCGCCCATAAACAAAAGCATGTAAACAGCGGTAATACTCAGAGCCGGTTGCCGTTAGTCGATATTTTTACTATATTCGTGCTTCAAATGGTCACAAAATAAAATGAATCCGGCCCAGAACGTTCCTTACCGAACGAATCATGTATCTACCGAAGTTTTCACGTGCGGTTCACTCGTTGGACATTGTTTACGCGCGTTCCATATTGAAAATGATTGTAGAATAGTTAATTTATTTTATTAATAAATTGATTTTACCAGATTCTTCCCATTAATGCATACAATTGAAGTAGCGACAAGTCCTATTTCTGATTTAATGTTTTCGCAATTAAAAGTTACATTCTCTGGTAAAATTTTATGCTTAAGACCTGAAGACTGCAAAAATATAAAAATTACTCTTAAATCATTAACAATGCATGCAGACCAGAACATTGCAAATATTGTGAAAGATTCATATAGTTTCAATGATATTCGTCCAGGAAATTATAAAATTTCTTTAACAAGCAATAATTTGTGTTGGAATGTTAACGAACATACAATTTCAATCACTAATGCAACATTTATGGTTCCACCATTCATACACGTAGGTTATTCAGTGACATTTACATCATCCCATGATACAAAAGTAAATTTTAAAATTCCTGGGGAAGAAGGTAAAATGGAAACTTTAAATATACCCAAAGGCATTTCAAAGCATTGTGTCCAAAAAGCAGGCTCCTATTTATTTAATTTAGATAGCTGCCATACATATCCTTCAAATAGTGTTCTTTTTAACACTGATCAAGAAGGAAATGAAATATTTTTAACAGCTAAAAAGCATCATGCACCAATCTCAATAAGTGCTGCAAGTGATTTTGGTGACATTTTTATTTCCGTTAACATTGGTGGTAGCAAAAGTTTACATGGACCATTAAAATATCAAAATCATAAATATACATTACATCTATCTTTGAGCCCCGGCGAAAATGCCATTTTATTACCACAATCTGACATTTTATATTTTAACCCTCCAATATTATCCATTTATGGAGGTGAAGATTGTGTAGATCTGGGGACCAAATTTGAAGCTATGAAGGGGAAAGTCTTTAAAGGAAGGATTAATCCACCCTTACAAGGAGTTCAAATTACAGTTGAATCAGAAAATTCTGATGCATTGATTGATGAATCTGATGCTGATGGGTATTACAAATTTCCTCCATTAGATGATTCAAAAATGTATACAATTGTAGCGAAGAAAGAATCTTACATATTAATTGGTCCTGATGAAAATGGCAACTTTTTAGCACATAAATTGGCTGAAATTGTTGTCGAAGTCATTGATCAACTTGATAATGCACCATTACAAGTAAGTTTTAAATTTTTAAATCAACTTTTTATTAAGTGTCAAAAAAAAAAAATGGAATGGCAGACAGTTTTTAAATATTGTCCAGGACACTTTTTAGAACCTTTAATTACTAAGTCAAAAGGGTTTAGGGCATTTTTAAAGGTCTTAAGACCTAACAGTGTTAATAAAAATATTATGTTAATAAATTAATTACACAGAAAGCACATATGCATTTCATACTGTAATCATCCAATGTGAAGTCATTGGAAGAATGCATAACAGAATGCGCATGTACAATATCTGGCCAACATCTACAATGTTTTGACAATCCGGTTGATGTTATGACACGAATTCGGTTCTTTCTTTTATTTCTTTACAAAAACAATTTAAATTTGTATACAACAGCTGACAAGACTTAAGGTTTTTTACGAATTTTAATACAATCGAGGTCAGAAAAATGCTTATCACTCATGATCACATTAAATGACATATAATATATACAGGGAGCAATGGATCCTTGAATTTTAGTTCGTGAATAAGAGCTACGATATGAAATATTATTGTTGACTTATTTCATATTAGTAGGTTGACGCCACTGAACCATACGTCAGAATTCTTGTATTTCGGATGCGCCATATAATGACGTGACCCAAAGATTCATTGCTCCATAATTACTTACCATTTTTATTGAAAGTCCTCCTTAAGCCACTTGGATGAATATACTTTTCAATTTAGAGAATCTTAATGAATCATTTTGATTTAGCAAATGGTTTTGAAAATTTTAGGGAGCCCTGCTATCTCTATCGGGAGGTGAAAGCTACAGAAGCAATTTGCAAACAAATGATGATGGCAAAATAACATTTACAAGCCTCAGCCCAAGTGAATACTTCCTGAAACCAATGATGAAAGAATATAGTTTTGAACCTCCTTCAAAAATAATAAACGTACATGTGGGAGCTTCCGTTAAAGTTCAATTAAAGTAAGATATTTGGTATAAAATAAATTGTAATGATATAAATCTTGTGATTTTCTAGGGGAAAGAGAGTTGCTTACAGTGCGTATGGACAAGTAACTTCGTTAAATAACCAGCCTGAAGAACGAATGACAATTGTAGCAACAGGAAGTAACAATTGTTCGCAATTTTCTGAAGAAGCAACATCTGAAAGTAATGGTTCATTCAGAATTCGAGGTTTGGTTCCATATTGCTCATATTCAATTAAAATTAAGGAGAGTTTAGTTGAAAAAGATGCAATTGAAAGAGCGCTACCACAATCTATACAAGCACCTGTAAGCGCTCATAAGATATATTTTTACAACATTAACAATTTTTTTTCTAGTTGATAGTGAAAGATGTCACGGATTTGAAGCTTGTTGTGTTTAGACCAACACCAAATACTGATGTTTTGGTAAAAATCTACACACAAAATCCGGAATATTACAAGAGTTTGAGGGTGAAGATTTCAAGAGAATCGGCTCCTTCTGGATTAGTGCATATGGTCAAAATTGATACAACTAATTATAAAATTAACTCTGATTATAATGCGGGTGTTATGGTACATATGCCATCCATTCCATTGGATGGAAAAACTTATTCAGTACAAATAGAGTCCACAATGGCTGCACTTAATAAGGGTAAACCACAAATTAAAATGTTTACAGCTGATACTAGCTTCAAATTTGTTCAATTGGACTTTATTATTAAATCAAATGTAACTGATCAGCACATTAAACAAACATCAGTTTGGACTTTGGTGTTTATATTTGCAATTATGATAGCAGCTTATAATATTGATAAATTAGTACAAATTGTTAAGGCAAATCTTCCTGCAAATTCTGTGGATCACATTTGGAAGCCAAAAACTTCCCCAACTGAATTTGCCATGGATAATAATGATATTGATCAAATCGTTGAAAGTATCAATGCACCAAAAAAGAAAGTTAAATCTAAAAGAATTTAGTTAAGTTTAAAAATTAATTTATTTTGTTTTTGATTGTGTTAACCGAAATAAAATTTCAGCGAAAAAAATCAGACTTTACTTTCCCATTTCCAAGTTATTGGCACCTCGTTAAACGAGCTTATTAAAAGATTAAATTTATTAAGTAACTTAAATCCTACAATGTTTTATTTACAATAATTACTTCACAAAACTTATATACCAAATTTGATTGAGAGTGCTATTAACTCGATAAATAAATTGCAGCTCTGCAGTGGCTTTTTATCGATTTAATCATCTTTCATTTTATATTTAGAGAGTTGCTAATTATCACAAAACAAAAAAGCTTCTTGTTAATTAATACCCAATTTGTTTAAAGTACACTTGGTACTTAAAATTAATTTTAATGAAAATATAGTATCACGGTGGTTACAATAATTTGTATTAAATTGTAGGTATTGTTTTGCAAGTTTTAAATTCACCTTTAACAACTGGTTCACTATAACAAAAACATTTAGTAAAAAATTAATTTATCATTAACAACTCGTTCAGATTACAGACATTTTTTAAAATAAGTTTTTAATTAATTAAATGGAAATAATTCTAAATATTATTTTTAGATTGCCAACTTAGGAGATTGTATCTAAATTCCAGATCTTTCAATTCACCAATAAAAAAATTAATTTTTCCCGCAATATTTTAGGGCGGTACTTAGGCTCGCAATGGGTAACATAGGTAGGTAATTGTTATCACAAGAATAGAAGGTTTTTGAGCTGCTTTTTAACTTGAATTTTTTTTCTTCGCTGCCAATTGGTAACCCTCAACCAAAAAATTAATAATATGAACTGGTAAGCTTCATCTACGAACCCTAAACAAACAATAGGCCAAACACATGGGCTACAATAAACTCCAAATTTTATCAATTTGCAATGAAAAACTATTCATGTTACAAGTCTTAAGAAGGCTCGCTTCATGATTTTAAACTAAATAAAGACACAGCAATGAGTTTACAACCATAAGTCACAAAAAATTGCCAAATGTGTTTAGATAAAAAATCAATACTTTTTTATGATTCTACAAAACTAAAGTCTGCAAAACCTTTAAAGATTTAATTATTTCACAAATGTCATGAATATACCCACAAAAGTTATGAAATAAATCGGTAAAAAAACAACGAATCTGATATGTATATGGATGAACAAGAAGAGGCGGCCCAGAAAAAGCTGAAACCAAGGCATAAACAAAGCTATGAGCTTACGAAATCTCAGAAAGCTACTGGAGAGATAGGAAAGAATGGAAGTTGAGAATCGGAAGACTACAAATTATTAATTAGATAGGTAAGGGTTTAGGAAGGTATAAAGACAACATCTCAAATAAACTTGAGCTAAATATTAACCTCAGCTGCACATGGTGCTTTCTGCTAGGCAACCCTCGCATTGGCGACCAAGTCAGGGCATTTATTCTACAAAAAACGCAAAGGTAATGGCCACTATCCTTGAATGGTGACAAGTGCACTATACTCAATTTGGGGAGGCGAAATCCCAGAACACAGTACCACCTGCGCGATAAAATGTTGAATTACACCACAACAAAAATGATCTGAAATGGGACGCCAAAAAGTGGTTAGTGCGCTATTTGGAGCTGCAAACCCTAGACCCCTAGAGGACAGATGGAAGAGGGTGGATCTATTAAAAATCTTCAAGATTCTAAATGGCCCTTACAGGCACGTCTAAAGAGGCACCACAAATAACTAAGAAAGGAGAGTACTAGAACATATCCTAGAGCTGATTTCTTAGTGAAGAGGGTGGTAAATAATGGCCTTCTGCAAGACTAAAAATGGAGCACGTCAACCCAGCTCACGGAAGCAATTCCTTCAAGAGGAAATTAGATCATACAAGAAGAAGTAATCTGCACATAAAAGTAGCAAAAACAACAACCTTAAAAAAGAGCATACTAAACATAGGATTAGAACAATATTAATATTAATGTACCTGTAAAAATAAAAGATATAAAATTTCTCACAAAATTCAGATAAAAACTAAAAGAATAAAAATAAATAAATTAAAGAAGAATAATAAATAAAAATAAGAAGACTCAGCACCTCGAATACCAAAGCTACCTTTCCTTCATCAAGGGAAACCACATGAAGGACAGCAGTCGGAAGTGGGATTACAGAAAAAAAATATATGAATATGTAAAAAAAAAAGATTATTTGATGAGATTGTCATATTGTATTATTATTATTATTATTATTATTATTATTATACAATCTTAAGTCAGTAAAGGTACATCATATTTTTTAATAATTTATATATGATATGCCATCACTTCCATAAACGGCTATTACCCGAGGGCTTTTAGCCATTTTATATTGTATTACTTGTAAATATGTAATATATTGTGTATAAAAATAGTACCTAAGTTATCATGTATATCAGCTGAGTTGCAGCTGCCAATAAAGAAATAATAATAATAATAATAACTAAAACCTAGGTTGGTTTCATGGTTCACAAAAACCAAGCGAGAAGAAAATACTGCAAATTAAAAGAATTTGTCCTAAAACCTTCCATGTAGTGCTAAGATTTAACGTAAGATATGGCAACAAGATTATACAAGCCAAAACATCAACTTTCAGCCAGCCCGACGAAAAAATAGAAAAACTTTAATAAGAATGTCAATCTAGCAATGCAAAAGAGATTTTAATGCTAAACTTGGAAACAGGGAACGCAATTTGGAACTAAATATAAGATGTTATGATATAGGATACTCCAAAATTTTCTACTTCAACGTCGTTTGTATTTATACTCTTTGAATACTTTCTCCAACTCTACAACGCCCACCAACAAGGTGGACAGGTGACATCAACAGTAACTGTAGGAAGCACAACAACGCGCAGTGTAAAAAGAGCTATCAATGCCCAGTAATGGACAACAAATAAATGAAATGAAAGATGATTATGTACAGTTACTGTAAAATTTGCAAGCTGCAGGAGTTCTTTGATAAAGGAAATAATTTGGCAGACATCTAAACTTTGTTGAGTTTTTTTAAATTATATACTATAATAATTAATATTAATAAAACATTATTTTTCAAAATACTTTCAAGTTATTTAAGGACAAAAATGGCCAGATAATCAAGAGAAGACTGTATATATTCTTTAATTTTTATATTTTTACTTGAAACTCTTAAAAATTTGAATAAGACAGGTCCCAATTTTCTGAATATTATAACAGAAGTTCCAAAACTGAGCTGAAGCAATATTTTTGATAAGTGGTTTAATAACAAAAATGTCGGGATAATCAAGGAAAGACTGTATACATTCCCCAAGTTTTTTAAAAGGCCCTAGAACTTAACAAACAGAGAGGTGTCTGTGAACTATAGTTTTGGAACCACTGTGTTAAATAAGTGCTAACTATAATATACAGAATGGATAAAAAGTCTGGAAACTATCAAATATTTTGAGAAATAAGCTTTCAATTAAAAAACAAGTAATTTATGTGAACTAATAATTAATAACTCATTCCCTTTTTTTTAGTTAATTTGTCTTGTAAAGATCCTCCAAAATAATTGTCATGTTTTTACATATTATTCTATATATTTTGTTGCTTGGATTCATTAGCATTAAAAAGCATGTTAAGGAGTTGGCAATCTTTTTTAACTCAAAAAAATTTAAACAAGACATGAAAGATTTTCTTTATACATTTTTGAGATTTTAAGGGTGAATTTAATACTTGTTTATAAAAATAAAAAAAATAATATGAATGAAATGTAACAGAAAAACCAATGAATGTTACACTAATTTACACCTACCAATCCAAAGAAGCATTAACCCCATAACGTCGAGCGTGACGTATTCGTTACAATTAATTAAAACTTATGTGATCCCTGGTATTTTCGAGTCGACGAAATCGTCATACGATACTAGTACAACATACCTATAGTGGCTAGTCATGCATTTTGGCAACAACATGCATGTATAATAGCACATACTTTATTTTTTCGTAAAATAAAATTTAGGCGTTATAGGATTAAGCCATGTACATCAAAATGAATAAATTAATTAATTATTGTTGGTGTTAAGTTTTGAGGTTATTAAAATAACGTCCCATCCCGATATAAAATCAATATCAAAATCAAAACTGATCTGTTAAGAATGCGTTAAAATTTTGGTAAATAAATCAATATTAAAATAGAATACCTTACTCTAAATAATATACATAAGAAATGTGAAAATAACGAATAAAGAAATACCTAACAGACTACAGATATGGTAACATTGATACCTAAGTTATTATTATCTGCAAAAAGTTGGGCAATGGAACTTTCAAAAACCAAACAATCCGAACCCATAATAGCAGAAGCAACACCTTCATGGCTGGATCTAGGCATTGCTTCCCATGTAAGGCGACGGCGATTTCCATTTAATTCCAATCTAAAAAATAAAATATATATCATATAAAGACAATTCCACAATATCATGCTGAAGCAAGAGGCAAGCTTCAACACAAAATGCTTTGTGTTCCTTTATAGAGGACCAAGCTTAAGCTTTCACAACTAGAAACTATGTGAATTCAGTAGCCAACTTTCTTTTGCCATTGCAGGGAGCGTTATCAAAGCATAAGTCCGACGATTGGAAACCAAGTGCAAATAAAGGAGCAAAATAACAACAATTTTTGTTTAACACTTAAGTAACTTGAAAAGTATTTACCTCGGGTATATAAATGTATTAATAAAATTAAATTAAAATTTAGTTTCGAATCAAAAAGAGAAGTAAAATATGGAGTGCTATTTAAAGTAACAAAGTTTCATATAGACCCTGTATATAGGGTTGGGAAGTATGGAATATAGTAAATATCTCCTTAAGCAATTTAAATGATTTTTGGTATATTACAGAATTACAGTTTAAGCAGCAGGACCAACATATTGTCGATTATTAAAAACTTCTGGAAACACCAACTTACATTTTTTTAAATGGAACACCCTGTATATTTTTCGTTTTTTTTTAAGTTTATGGAAAAAAACATAAAAATGCAAAGGTGTTTTAAATTAAATTTTCAACAATTTTTTTTTAATAATGTTAAAATTTTAACAATAATAATAATAATTTTAAGAAAACGACGAATTTTTGTAAAAAGTTGAATTAAAAAAAATGATAAAAACAAAATTTGTTGCAAACTTAAGTTTTAGCAATATTTTCACACAGAAAATTTCAGCCAATATTTACGCTCCCTACAACATTGAAGGTTGTGTGGAGAATAAAAATATATTTCAAAATAAGTAAAAATATACAGGGTGTTCTAGACTGCTCCTATCGCTTATACTGTGCTATACCAAAAATCGTCTAAATCGCTTAAGGGGTTTAGGATATATTTAATATATTCTATATTTTGCCTAACCCTGTATACAGGGTGGACAAAAAGTCTGGAAATGGAAAAAATCTCGAGAAATTCACTTCCAATTGAAAAACAAAAAAATATGTATTTGCTAAAATTAAGCCTCCCCTTCCCCCTTTGTGGGTGGAAGTAAGGGTCAACTTTGCAATTTTAAATGGGAACGCTAATTGTTTATTGCAGATTCTAAGGAATGAAATCATAGGCGTCGGCAGAGTTTTATGC
>JARJDX010044125.1:0-25241 GCA_030264735.1 Gymnusa sp. GC000175
AGGGCAAAAAATAATTTTATGGCCTCTTAAACATTTTTTTTATAATTTAAAATCTGTAAAATAATATTGGATTTTGAAATTTAATTATAATGACAAGACAAGAATAATATAGACACTGGACACTACCACTCACCACTAACACTACCTTTGCGTGTGCAGCCAGTGTTTTTTAACACTGCGCAACTCTAGTGAAACCTTTGTTTAGCCACGTGTCCTTTAACTCGAGCCTAAAAAGAACATAAAAACGAAGCGTAGCCTAAATGTTTGGTTTACGTTCGTGCCTGCCGATTCGCATAAGGTTGCGGGGCCCTCAAATCGCGAGACCCAGGGCCTGGGCCCCGGTCTAAGGACGGCTCTGTGCACTCCATGTATTGTGTATATCAGGGGTGGCCAACTTTTGTGTAAACATAGGATCTACTTTTTATTCTAAAAAGTGTCGCGATCGACTTGTTGTAATAGGCGCAGTCTAAGTGGGAGGAAGGGTGGTTAAGAATATCATAACCATTAACATGCCAAAAGAGTCACGTCCAGGGAAATTAATACAACATGTTTGGGTTCGGTATCAAGTGAAACGCAATAAGTCTTGACTAATTTGTGTCACTCGTAAGGCAGCGGATGTGGTCTTGTCAACCAAGAGTGGCGATTAACCAAAATTAACTACGCAATCAATCGGTCGATCGCGATCGACTTGTTGGCCACCAGGAGTGTATAGCCCTTAGTGTCTACTTTAATGATGTCAAACTTGCAGCCCTCAACAAGAATGTTTTTGTGGCCCGACCCGGCCAAAATAACATCACACAATAATAAAATAATAATAACGAACCGGTGAAGAATAAGATATCTACTTGATAGAAAAATTCAGTTCTACATATTAGACTTCTGGGGTTTGCGACTTTTTTTTTCGTTCCTATATAGTCGTAGGACGCCATTCCTGGCGCATAGCCTTCTTCTCTGCCTGTAATGCTGACAACTTACATTACAGATGGACCTACAGTTTAGCGTGGATTCCGAAACACTGAAGTTACATGATTTCTCATCCAACTCCGGACCAGAAAAGGTTTTTTTAGCCATAAAACCCCACGCTGGCTAAACGGGTTGGGGAGTTGGGGCAGTGTTGGGCATTAAATATTCAAATAAATATTTTGCATGCTATAAGGCGCGAACGCACGATCTTGCACTCAGCAGCCGTTCTGTATAGTGTATATAGGTAATTTGGCTGCAGCCGAAGAAAGTCCCTCAGATACAGTACTTACAACTGCTTGAGCAATCTGCTTTATGAAATTTTTATTGTTTCATGCTGTTGGGCTGTGGTTTTTGTAACTTCATTATTGAACTTGTAACTGGCACACTTCCAAATAAGCAACTATAAATTGGATAACCATCTTAACTCTTGTGACACTAACGCATTAATTAAATTTTATCTCAACTGAAATTATATATAAATTATTATACCCTTAAGAATCATAGATAGTGCAACACAAAAAAATATTCTGAATAATAATAAAACTCTCCTGTAAGCTTTTTATACTTGAATCGATGTAAATTTTCTTGGGTTTAAGTCGCGTAGTTTTGTTGGTTATTGCTAACGTTTTGCTCGCCATTGCAGGGGGCATTCTCAAATATTTAAAAAAAGTGACAAAAAACCACGTCCAAAATAATTGAACAAAAAACGCTTTAGTAATGAAGTATCAGCGTTAAGATTTTTAAAGCAGATTTTAAATATTTCATAACAAAACAATGCGAAAATTACAAATTGTCATAACCCGATAAATTTTTATTCAATACTATGGAATAAAAAAAGTTTTTGTAGTACTTTATAACAAAAACAATACAAAAATCACAAATTATCACAACCCGATAAATTTTTTTCCAATACAATGGAATAAAAAAGGTTTTTGTAGTAAAAAGCGCCAGATTGCGATTTAATATCTTGAATACCTTTTGAGAAAAAACAAAAAAAAAAGTGCAAATACAATGCTAACTAATGAAAGAAATACCAATATGCACAAGCATTAGACGAGGACACAGTCTCAGTCCAATACTGGAAGCAATGTAGAGGACTATAAAATGGAACAGACGGACAGAATTCAAAACCATATAACTAGGCTGAAAACGCGATGCGACAGAATCCAAAACGACAACATCCGAAAAGAATGCAACATTCAGGGCATCAAGATGGGATGTGTAAAAAAAGGATGGAATCAGCAAATGTCAAGAATGAACAACACCATGATAGTAAGAGCAGCGAGATACGAAAAACCAAACGTAAGGCCAATGGCAGGACCAAAGAAACGCTGGCGAGACAGCTGGACATCCTTCTAGCAAGAGAAAACAAAAGTAAAGACCTAACCTAAGCAAAAAAACATATTGAAGAAATTAATTACAGTAGAACTTCCCTAAATCGAATCATCATAGTTCTCAAAAAAAATTCGATATAGAAATTTTGAGCTACAGAAACAATTACAAAACGCGACCTTGATGTAAAATTTTGCAAAAAAAATCAAGACAGAAAAATTTTACTTCGAGGTAAACTTTAATATTAACAAAAAATAATTTTATTCAAAAACCGAACTCTATATTTAAATAAAACGCAAAAAAAAATAAGAAATACGAATTTTTAAAAGATTTTATTACAATAAAATACTCTTTTAAGAGCCGTATGACACGATGCATTATTTTCTGCATTTTCAACAGCATTAAAATGCTGTTAAAAATCTTGAAAAAAATGCAACATATCATACAGAATATGACGTGCATTAAAATGCGGTTTAAAAATGCAGGCTAAAATCTAGATCTTGTCTTAGCCTGTAGGCAAGATTTCTTGCATTTTTTGTGAATGTTGTGAATAAACGTGTGGGTTTTGTGCGCGTTGTGCACAACCTCGTTTGTTGTTTGCGGCCAGTTTTGATGCATTCTGATTCTGCCCATTTGATTATCTCTCAAAATCCGAGCATTTTATTTGTATTTATGTATATTTGTCACTCTTCTGTCGCTTTCACTAAATTTGAGTATTAGGCGCACGCGCAATGTAAAAAATGCAGATAATTTTGATGTATGTTGCATACAGCTTTAAAAATGTTCCGCATTAAAAACTTGAAAAAAATGCAGCATTTTAATGCCGTTGAAAATGCATCGTGTCATACGGCTCTTATACATTAATAATAATCAACTATAACCATAGAATACAAATATGTCAAAAATAAATAAAAAAACTTAAGTACTAATTGTTTGGAAATACATTTTGGTAATAACATCTTCTCATAGGAACTTTATTTTTGTACTAAATACTCTTGTGCATTATTTAGAATTAGAGGTTCAAGTGTTTCAAATTCTTCTTCAAACTTTTTCTTATCATGATTTGCATTAATAGTAATTACTGGAGCAGGTAAGAGTTCATATTTAGAGAACCAGCTTTCATGCCTTTTGTGCAATTCATTTATGTATTTAAAAGCAACATCTTTTTCTTCAAGTCTATCACGTTGCAAAATGCGTTTATACACTACTTCAGGGGATGTTTTCAAATATACTAAAATATAAAATTTTTAAGAACTAAACTACATATTTGTACAAAGTCCCAGTTCTAAAAGGCCAACCAACCTTGACTAATATAATATTAAATAAGCAAAATCTTTTTATAAAAATTTTGTAAATTAAATTACCTATTAAATCAATATTTATTTCCGTATTTTTACAAATCCATTTAAACCATTCATCAAGAACATGCGCAGAAGGTGCAGGAATAGTGTTTTCTCTAATCATTTGTTCAATAAAGCAATACCTTAACAAAAATACTATTAAAATATTTAATCATTATGGAAATATTTTATTTACCTTGAACTAAATATGGAGCGTTCAATTAATTTTATGGGTTTAGGTGTAGGTTTAAGATGAAGTTGTAACATGGTCAATTGTACATATGATTGTAACGAAAACGCCCACTTGTTTGGGTCTTGAAATTGCAGCCCCTTATAAAAAATTTAATTAAGAATACAAATTTTAACATGTTGACTGCCCTGGTGAGTTGGCCAACTCTGATGTCGGACACCACATATTATTATTATTTTCATAATAAATCCATTCTATTTTCAATCTGTCACAGACGCCCAATACAAGTAGTTAGCACGCATTTGCTACGTGATTGTTCATGGTTAGCATCAAGCAACCAATTCTTGTAGTGGGCGTCCTAATAACTATGATTTAACCTATAGTGGACAGTCAACGTGTTAATTGATTAAATTAATTATACCAATAGATTATGGCCACCACAATTTCTCCATAAATCTATAGGCTCATGTTCCACGCAAACATTGTTGAACTTTTTAAAATAATTCAAAAATGTTGATTTTCCAGATCCTACATTTCCTTCCACTATGACAGTGAATGGTTTAATCCTCGGCACTTTCATCTCTCTTGAGAGTTTTATTAAAACGTGTCCTAAAATTTACGATTTAATTTATTTGTATTTAATTTTTAAGTTTACTTACTTAAATGCATTTTTAGGTTATGTTTTATCACAGCAAAATTTATATAGTAATTGAATGCAATGTAAATGCAAATTTTATACAAATTATATGCTTTTAAATTCTACATAAATTGTTTTATGTATAAAACAATTTATTTCTTTTTGTACGTTAAAATTTATTTCTGTTATTCAAAAGTTTGAATTCACATTTTTTAACTACTGAATTGGTGAATCACATTTAACTGATTTTATTCAGTGTCGCCAACAGAAGTTACTCTATGCAACTGCCAACCTTTTAGTTACTTTATGCTGCCAACCACCAACCACAATAACTGCTACCAACCAAAATAATTGCTGCCAACTCTTTTTAAATATGCACAAAAATAAATTTCGACAACCAGAGTCGGATTAACCAAAAGGCCCGGTTTGGTAAAAATGTTTTTATTGCAAATCGTAAAAACTTAATGACCAGCACATGACTATATCATATATTAAAAATATTGTTTTTAGTTTATTTAGTTTACCCAAATTTTATTTTTTATTTTTTTTGAAAAAATGTTATTCCTACTTTATTGTTCGAAAACACTTTTTATTTGCAAATATAGTTTATGGTTTTGTTTCAAATGAAAATTAGGTTAGGTTAGGTATGGGATAAGAAAATGCAAAGAGTAAACCACCAGTTTTCACGAACCAGATTTAACCAAAACCTGATTAAATGCAAGTTTTGTGGTGCAAAGGATAAATATAAAACTATGTGATGATAATTGTTGTCACGCACAGTTAAATCTGCTAAGAACTTAAAGAGCCACTGCTTCTCGTAATAAATTTAAGAGACCACATTACCAATGCAGAACTAAGATGAAGAAATAAGGTGGACGACATCATAGAGAATATGGCAAAAAAGAAGTGGCGATGGGCAGGGCTATTGCACCTCAGGACAGCAGGACTACAACAAGACCAAGACCACTGATAGGAGCATTAACAAGGCGATGGTGAAAAGATATACAAAAAAAGGAAGGCACCAGTTATTGCAAGACGGGCAGAAGTGGCAACAATTAGGAGAGGATTGTAAATGGCTTAAGCATAATTCCAAAAATAGTGAAATAAATGTACAATAAAAAAAATTTGGTCGAGATTATGGATAACAAAAAATTTTGTCAGGTACTAATCATATAAAACCGCCAATGTATTAGATATAAAACGTAATTAAATACATGTTTAAAAAAAACTAGTAATAATAAAATTGTGATGTCATCAATTATTATCAGTTTATTGATAATTAAAGGATAGGATTACACATTACACAGATTACATATTACATGTGAAGTTAGCTATTGGTAGGAGCATTCTTTCTGTCAGTGGCTCTGGCATAAAAAATTAATAGCAAACAGCTGATCGGCCAATAAAATGACAAATACTTAAGAAAAAAAGGCAAAATAAAAAAAATATTCAGAAGATTTAGCAATGAATTTAGTAAGGTGATTAAAAAAAAAATTGATTGAGAAACCTAACCTAAAATGGCTCAATCCAAAAGTACACCTCAAGAGTTCATTCGAGACTCATTTACTCCACAAATAGGAGTTATATGCAGCTCTTCGGCTGAGGAAATATGCAGGAAAAATAATCTTTCGTTTATAGAACTTTTACAACCGTTTTGCAAATTAAACAATGAAATACATTATAAAGATCCAAATGGGGCAAATGTATCTTTACGTAATTTAAAAATATCTTTGGTAGATGTTAATTTAAAACCACCACAGCCTACGTTGGCTCGAAAATATTTAAATTCATCAGTTAGTGAAGCAGCGATGCCACGGCTACAAATGTTTAAAGTTGGAGAATATGCCCTAGATATTCCAAGCAGTGCACCTTGGTTTGAAGCTTGGAGAGAAACATTCTTACAAGTGCAATATCCAGCCGATCATGAATTTACGAAACATTTCATTGCATGTATTCTGGTTGTATCAACATCTGATAATAATCCTTTAGACACAATGCAGCAATTAACGCAAAGTTTGAATCAAATGCAAAATATAACGGTCAGTAAATTACCCAAATGGTTTAATGCCAGTGTTTTACGTTATTATGTTATTTTACATGAAAGTTTAGGCTCAGAAAATGCCAGGTAAATGCCTATTATTTTAACAAATATATATAATCCTTCGCCCTCATATACCTTACGATGTGTGGTATTTTGTTTAGTCATTCTTAAATTTAGCGCATTGTTTTTTGTTTTTTTGCTATACACAATGCCTCACTTGGTGTTTTTTTCTTGTATCAATTCACTATTCCAACTTCCCCTTGGTCTTCCTTTGCACCTTTTTCCTACGTTCTTTTATCCTATTCAACCAACTCAATTGTCTTTTCTTTGCAAACCTAGTAGCGGTTTCATATTTAGTTCTTCTCTTATTATTGTGTTTTTGATCCTGTTTAATTTGGTACCTCCTTTTATACTTTTCAGATATTTCATATCTCTTACTTTTCAAGCTCCTCGTTAGTACTCAAGTTTTACTTCCAAAAGTCAATATTGGTCTAAATATTGTTTAAATCATTAAATTAATAATTTTAGAATGAACGAAGTTTTTGAATCAATGAAAGTCTCGTATGGCCCAATGAATTGTTTCTTGCTAAAAACAAATTCACAATTTCCAAATCCAGCAGGAGAACGTTTACCAGATCCTTGGAGTCAATTCATTAACACACGCATAAACGCTCTGGACAATTCAAAAATATCACCGGAAAACTCCCCTAATTTAATTAGATCATTATCAACATCGTTGGAAATGGGGCAAGAAGCTAATGAAGGTGGTAACACATTAACGTACCACCCATTAAGTCCCGATAATGACGATTCCAATACAGTAAGTTTGTTACAAATAAATTTCAAATTAAGTTAATTTTTAAATAGTTTGATAGCCTATCAAGAAGGGAGCCTGAAGAAAAAATATTGGAAGCACCTGTATTACATGGAGGATGTTTATCCACTGACGATGTTGAACAAATTAAACTCCTTGTACATGATTTTTGTACGAGAGCTTTGGTTCCTTATATTGAACGCCAAGTGCATCAATTGAGTGATTTTGTTGCTAATAAAAAAGGTGTGAGCAAATCTTTATTTAGCGCAACAAAAAGATGGTTTACTCCCAACAAACCTACTTCTAATAGCGCAACAATTAATACTCTAACGTAATTATTTAGTTTAATCATTAAATTTGAAAAATAATCAAATTGTGTTTTTAGTTATCCACCTGATGCTCCTGAATTACAAATACGTAGATTAGGGGATTTGTATTTTATGTTTGGTCATTATTCCATGGCCTTTCAGGCATATCATTCGGCCAAAAGGGATTTTATGGCTGATCAAGCTTGGCTTTATTATGCAGGTGCTTTGGAAATGGCTGCCCTTGCTGCATTCATGGCTAATGAATCATCAAGAAAAACTTTTGATTATATGGAAGAAAGTATCACTACATATCTCAATACTTGCAAGTACGATATTTTCTTTAATATTATTATTATTTATGTAGTAAGTGGCTTTCAAATAAAAGATACAAAATATAAAAAACAACAGAATATAAAATATAATTTGTTCATTTTCTTTATGTTTCGTTAATCTATGAGGATAATATTTTTAATGCAAAACACTTTAATTTTTTTTTATTTCAAAATTTACGGCAGGACATTTGGATATTTTGAATTTTTCAGCATGTTAAAGAGGGATACATTTGCTATATCCTGTAAAATATTGAGTGCTAAATTTTTTTTAAAATTAATCACCAAAAACAAAAATTATTTTCATGGTTAAATGCTAGAATTGATAATTTTCGATTATGAAAATTCTACTGAGGTTTTGAAAGTTTTTAATTTTTCGTTTAAAAGGAATAAAATTCAGAACCCCATGGACACAAAATGATTTTGTTTAATTTTATGATTATTTTTATCAAATTTGGGGCGATTTTCGTCAAAATTTTTAAGATTTCGGGTATAATTACATGATTTTTCTTTAATGTTAATGATTTTTGTTAAAATATTAGATTATTTTGCTCAAATTCAAAAAAGTCAAAATTGATTAAAATTGCATTGATTTTGGTCAAATTCACGAGGTTTTGGTTTAGAAAATTTCAATCTAAATTATTTTGATCGTCATTAATTTTTATTGAAATTTCAATAATTTTTATCAATTTAGGCATTTGGGGAGATTTTGGATAATGTTAATATGAAGTTAAGCAATTCTTGTTAAAATTTTGATGATTTTGGTTTAAATTGATTTTTTACTGAGTTTTGATGCTTTTTTTTCAAATTAGGGACATTTTTGTTAAAATTGATTAGCATTTTGTTAAATTTGAGCCTTTTTGTCAAAATTATAAAGACATAAAATCTACGTCAAAACTTTAAGTTTTGGTCAAATTCAAATGTTTTTCGCAAAAATTTAGCGATTATAGTCTAAATTGCGATGATTTCCTCTATAGTTTGTTTAATTTTCACTAAAATTCGTCAACATTTAAAGGATTTCGATTTAAAATACGATTTTAATTAAATCTGAGCAATTTTTTTTAAATTTTGATGTTTTTGCGCAAATTTTGGCAATTTTCTTTAAAATTTGTTTAAATTTGGTAAAAATGGACGTTTTATTATCGTATAATAAATATTTAAAATAGTATTAAAAATTAAATTTTTATTAATCAGGCTTATCAGCCAATGACTACAGGATACATTGGCGCGTTAAATTATAGATTAAATAACACAATAAAATATTTTTTTTATAATAATTTGCATTAATTACCACTTCCCCCCTACACTGCGTATTTATTTTTTTGAAATATAATTTTAGGATGGCCCAATTTGCAACAAGAGCAACTTTATTAAGTTCCGAATGTTTAAAAGGCCACAGTTTGTATGGAGAAGCAGCACATCAATTAATACGTATG
Organism: Gymnusa sp. GC000175; assembly: GCA_030264735.1. Classification (NCBI taxonomy): domain Eukaryota; kingdom Metazoa; phylum Arthropoda; class Insecta; order Coleoptera; family Staphylinidae; genus Gymnusa; species Gymnusa sp. GC000175. The sequence goes on from JARJDX010044125.1 coordinate 9,391, forward strand.
ACAAGTGAAGAATCTGATTTAAGATCAGCTTTATTATTAGAACAAGCATCAAATTGTTTTTTACATTGTATTAGACCACACATGGTTCGAAAATATGCATTCCACATGGTTCTAGCTGGTCATAGATTTACGAAAGCGGCACAGCGCAAACATTCCTTAAGATGTTATAAGCAAGCATATCAAATTTATCAAAATAAAGGTTGGAATTTGGCTGAAGATCACATACATTATACAATTGGAAGACAAGCGAATAATTTAAATGAATTGGAAGAAGCAGTGCAATCGTATGCTAAACTTTTAACTGGAGAAAGTAAGCAAACTTCTTCACAACAAGCAATTTTTTTAAAGGAATATTTAACTGTACATAGTGTACGTTTTTTATTGAATCAAAACTTTAGCAAAACTTAATTTCATTTCATTTCATTTTAGGCGCTATTAAAAAAGCAAAATAACCTTTTAACGCAAGTTCTTCCTCTTCCGCTGGTCCAAAGTGAAACGATTAAAGTATTAGTAGGTCCTACAGCTCCTTTAAGGACTCCAGGCAAAGCTCCTGCAATAGGAATTACATTAACTAATAGGGAGGATCCAATTTCTGCTCAGAAATGGAATAAATTGGAGGAGATGCTTGTGCAAGAAGCTCAAGGTTCTTTACCTATGATTTTTAAACCTATGGTGACTTTATTTACCAATGAAAATTTAAGTAATACAAACCCAATTGCAGTGATTGGTGAACCGATTCAAGTTGCGGTTGAGCTTCATAATCCATTACAAATTTTATTAAATTTAAAAGACATTTATTTACTGTGGCAATTTAAAGATAAAAATAATCGATTTGCAGTTAATGAAATTATGGGGCACAACTTGGATCACATTATGAAAACGCATTACATTAAATCAGTGGTTGTTCAAGCAAACGCAATTCAGGAAGTTATTCTTACCATTACTCCCTTAGCTGTAGGCGAAGTTATTATTAAGGGAATTTGTTATAGTCTGATTAGTAATAATTCTGATAATGAAATTGCACTTAGAGGTAAACAAGTCTTCAATATCAAAGGACCAAAGCTTAAAAAAAAAGATGCGCAAATTGATTTTAAACCAGAAAGACGTTTAGAGATTAATATTGTTCCTTCAGCACCTTGCCTTCAAGTTAGTTTTTGTGAAATGAATTCTGAATTGTTGAGAAACGAATTACAAGAAATTTCTGTTGAATTACGAAATATAGGAAGTGTTCCATTGCATAAAATCCATGTTGCAACGTCAATGCCGCATTTGTTATCAAGTTGCGAATTTAAAAAAGACAAAGAGGAATCGTTTGATGTTCAAAATTTAGAAACAACAGCTGCAAGGGAGAAAGAAGCAAGAAAAAATCATGTTTCTTATCTGCCATTACCAAACGGCAATTTAGAACCTGGACAATTTTATAACGTTTTAATTTGGATGAAAGCGCCTGAAGTAATTGGGCCTGCCCTTATTGATTTATTAATTTATTACGAAAATATCGACAGCACAAGTATACCGCGATATAGATTAGTGCGACATATGTGGCAGTTATCAATACAGGAATCAATTAAAGTTGATGTATCAGCCCAGCAAAGTGCAGATTCAAGAAATGTAGAACAATTGGCACTTACAGTAAAAGCAACAAATTTGAACAAAATTCATCATGCAATATTAACAGAAATATCAATTTTAAAAGCAGCACTCTTAAGTCCCAACTGGATTCTTTCACCTGCTTTCATAGCTCCTGATAATATTAAACTTGAATCGCAAGAATCAGTTTATTTGTTTTTAAAAGTTTTGAGACGCATAACTGGAAAAAGCAATTATTCAGAAGTGTCATACTCACACAACAAACCATCAACACAACACGCCAACACAGCGTACTTAGACTTTGCAAAACGAAACGAACAAAATCGTGTAAATATATTCGACAACACGGAAAGCATTGAAAAGAGTAATAAAAAACACGATGCTACTTTAATTTTAAGATGGCAGGCATTCGTAACAGACAGTTTAGGCAGAAAAAGAATTGTCAATGGGCAAAATAATGTACCAATTGATATAATTGCATGTGAAGAAAATATTGTAGAAGAGTATCAAGAGCCGAATTATTCATTTGACAGATTAAGCATTGAAGATACTTCTTTAACAGGGGAAAATGATGTTAAAATTGATGAAAAGCAAGTTGCTTATAATTTATTACATCCACCTGTTGTAGAACATAATTTTGAAATGAAAAAATTGTGTGTTGTACCTGTTAAATTATTAGTGCATAGTATGTCTGAAACACCTTTAGATATAAAAGTACATACTCTAGGAACTAGCAGGTTTGTAAATATTTATTTACCATAATTTAACCGAAATTATGACAAAATTTTAAAATTTGACCATAATAATCACCATTTTACACAATATCATATCGATTTTTATGAAAATCATCCTAATCGTAATAAATTTAAAAGTTATTGCAATTTTAACAAAAAGTATTTAAAATTTGACAAAAATGCTTAAAACAACTAAATTTTAAAGAAAATTACTTAAATTTGACTAAATTTTTTGAAATTTTAACCAAATTCAGCAAAAAAATTACAATTTTAACAAAAATTAACTAAATCATGATGAAAATCGCTCAAAAATGACTAAAATCATTGCAGTTTTAACTAAAATCATGTAAATTCTGACAAATATATCAAAAATCTGACCAAAATTATTACAATTTTATCAAAAATTATCTAAATTTCAAATAAAGAGGCTCTTTAATCAAAATTGCTAAAATCTAACCAAAATAATCGCAATTTTGAAGAAAATCGCTCAATTGTTACCAAGTTTAAACAATTTTAAATCAAATCATCTAGATTTTAACCAAAATTAATCAAACTTTTAACAAACATCATCTAAATTTTGCCAAAATTGCTAACGTTTAACCGAAATAATATAAATATTAAAAAACTGCTCAAATATCACCAAATTCATTTTAAAATTAACCAAATTTGATCAAAACATTGCAATTTTAACCGAAATTATGTAAAATTTGACCAAATTTATCACAATATTAACCCAAATTATTCAAATGTAAGCAAATACATTACAATTTTAATTACAATTATCTGAGATTTGGCCAAAATCTCTCAAATTTTACCAATATTATGTAAATTTAATTCAATTTTTCCCATTTTTTTTTTAAATTAATAAATATTTTTCAAATTTTATCCCAAACTCAAACAAATTTTTTAAACTTTCTGCTAGATAAAGGTTCTAGTAGTGGTAAATATCTTTATTTGCAAGATGTTACAAAAATATTAATATGCTTAATACAAGATTTACAATATACATTAACAAAAGGGCTAACGACCCTCAGATCTTTCTGCCCATAAAGTTTCTATTAGTTTAATTATTTTGCGTTGTAAAAGATTTTGGTGAATGCGCCGGGTAGGTTACATTTTTTTTACTACTTAAAATAATAAACATATAGCTAATATTTGTTATTTTTAGTTTAACAAGTCCCACGTCCCACAGACCTAGTCTATTCCACCCTTCTTCTTCAAGGCATTTTCGATGGATTCAAACAGGGAGCACTATAAAAAGTATAGAACCCTTAAGTTCATTATGTGTAAACCTTTCTGTGGCTGTGTTATGTCCTGGAACATATGATCTAGGATCTCGAATTGAAATTTGGTGTAATACAATTGACCAGCCTGAAACTGCCGTATTACAGACATGTAGAATTCAGTCATCCCTCATAATCACTAGTGGCAATAGTTAAGTTTTTACAATATGAGACTTAAAATAATATATTTAACAATGAAATAAATACATAGTAATAATATATTTTATTGACACAAAGAGAAACAAGTAATTTTTGTTTTGAACTATTAACTTTTTACTTATATATTTACATTTTTTTTGTATTTTACATTTTTTCTACTATTATTATTCTTTTGTTAATTACAAAATAAACAATTTTGTTACTTTTAATAATTGTCATGCTTAAGATTTATTAATTAGGTGTAAATTAAAGTAATAAAATTGTTTGTTTCTTTACGTGCATGAAGAATTAAATTCTGATGGCAATTTTTTCTTTATATTTTATTCCATTTTGAGGTTCAATTAATTTTAATCAAATGCTAATTTGCCTGTTGAAGTATTTGTTAATATACAGACTAATGATTAACTTATTTTTCTTACTAATTAATTTAAAAAAATGTTTAAAATTAAATTTAAAAAAGATTTAAATACAATCAAATGTGGGCTCATTTATAAACAAATTGATTTAATAATTAACGGGGAGCGGCCTGGAACAAGAGTTCAACTACTGGATTGAAAAGTAACAAAATCTGATACGCCTTCTGGTGGCAAAAACTGAACTTGTCCAACAAGTACTTTTTGTGAGTTTTTATGCAAAAATTTTCAAGCCTTAAAGTGAATTAAATTTATTGTGAGATTTTAAACAAAAACAAAATTTTCGATAATTACCGCAAATCAAATTTTCAAATAAAAAAATAATTTTGAACCAAATATTGCCCCATTAGAAACAAAAACAACTAATTGTGGCCCATGAACTTTTATACTGGCGATCTCTCGAAAACGCTGGAAGGATAAAACTTATTTTTGGTGTACACATCTATATACGCATACCTTTGCATTGCAGGCGCATAACACGGTATACTTTAAAATTATATTTAAAACCCGGACAAAGCTAGTATTTAATAAGGATTCATACGTATTACGGCGGCGTATATATACGTACTACGGCGGCGCCAACCTTCATTTTAAACAAGTCAACAATAACGTTTTATATCGGAGCTAAACTAGCGATCTTATGACGTGAACTCAAAGATCCATTGTTCCATGCATATGCAATATGATGCTCTTTATAATTTAATAACTTTTTATTTCCTTTATTTCAATTTCTGTCTTAGAAAAATAAGGGTGCGTCTTATAATCGAAGTAATACGGTATTATCTCTTTATTTTCTCCTTCTATCATGTGACAACAACTTTAAACTGCAATTACACACTATAAGTTAATACATTTTTAAAAAATTTATTAAAGAAGAATTCTATAAGAGCATATTGATAAAATAATGTAAAAATATATATTATCATACATGGTGCTCTATTTAAAATTTTTAAATTGATGTCACGTGATAGGAAATAGAGTATTAAACAAAATCTTATTATATATACAAAAGCAGACACTATAATTATTTATTTAACTCCACCAAGTCTTAATTTGTTCTACCAAGCGTTTTCGATAGATTATACCAGGGGTGTTCAACCAGTCGATCGGGCGTGATCCTAATTAGATCTTTACTTTTTCGATTATTTTTTTGTTTCAATTTGATATTTCAAAGCTACTTCCGCTTTACCAATTTTAAGTTTTTTCCGGAAAATTCATAACATATGTTTTAGTGGTCTGAAACGACCTGTTTATGTAGATTATATATTGATAGATTGCGATGATGTTAGATATAAAATAGAAGATCGCAAGTACAAAAAGGTTGAGCAGCCCTGGGTTAACCTTGAAAACGGTCTGAACGTCTGAAACATCGTGAACTATCGTTTATCAGGATTTCATTTTAGATCGTGGGCCACATAAATTATTTTTTTTATGCTAATAGATACATGTTTTCAATATTTAAGACGTTATTCTTTGCATAAAAAATATTTTGCAACATTTATTCAAATTACGTCTTACATTAATTTTATTGGGTATAAGGATTACGCAAAAACGAAGTTAAAATTCAATATGTTTTTGTGAACTCATATATTTAAAATGTTATCGCAAATAAAATTATCATGATTATGAATTTAATTTAAATATGTATTTACAAAAGTCAGCGTTTTTTAAAAAAAATTGGTAGGAATGATATGTCTCACCTAATAAATCAAGCTTAAGTCTATTATAATTATAGTGTAAATAATGTCTTTTTGTTATTATATTTAATAAATTAAAAATTGTTATATTATGTATTAATAAAAATTATTTTACTTTTATTTATATACCAAACAGTGGCGGAGCTTAGTTTAAGTATATCTTTCGCGGCTGATCGTCATCATTTCGCTCTTTTTACATCTCAAACCGTAATAGCAGCCCATTTACCTACCGTTTTAATTGCGTATTATTGGGCACGCACGGATTTGATCCGCCGAGTCAAGCTAAAGATCGAATCTGTTGTCCAGCATTATTTTCCCGAATTTCTGTACGCTGAATTGTTAAATGTTAAAATAATTTTTTTGCAATTTTGGGCTACTGTTGGCCGCGATTAATAACACTATTAGATTTAGACAATGTAAACTCTTTCTCTTTCGACAGTATTTTTATTTTTTAATTTCCCGGCGTCAGCTGCTTTGGCTCGACAGTATTGTTTCATCGTTTGGCATATATACTTAATGTATTCGTTTGGCTTTGTTGATCTCTTAGTTCTTGTGGGACTGTTTGTGGTGTTTTCTTCTCCGGAAATTCATATACCACCTGTATCTTTTTCCTAAAAATGTCTTTTCTATACCTCCTCCGGTTGAATATTACATACTTGTAAATCTTTCTAGCAGTTTATAACATTGTTCGGCTTGGACAAGAAATTTCTCGATCGTATTTGAGGTTTCAGATTTACGACTAGGTGAACAGTGAATGCGGCATATATAAAACAGAAAATTGGTAACGCGCGATGTAATGTCGTTGGAAAACTCACTAGAGGCCATTATGGAATTTCCTCTGCAGCTCATTTGGATGGGAGTTGTTTAAAGCTGTTTATTAAAGTTAGTAAAACATAGGATGTTTCCTGCATCATACTATTATAACAATTATAAGAAGAATCGGTACTGAATAAAAAGAGCCGCGTGCGGCTGGCGAGGTGTAGTTTGCAGACCCCCTGCTCTAGGTTGTTAAAGCCGGGGAAACCATTTACTTTTAAATAATAATAATATTAGTAACATCACCATAATTCCTTTTGCTTTGATTAGCACATTGTAACCACACAATTGAATTGTAAATAAATTACACCTAACAACGTTACTAAGATAACTTTTAAAGGTAGTAAAATCATAGAGGTTCTAATAATGGGATTTTTAATAATTAAAAGTATTGCCCAATATTTTCTTTTTCTTGTAATGCCTCCTTCCCAAGTATAAAAAAAGATAAAAAGATCTAAATACTAAGAAATATTTTTTTACATTAATAATGAATCATGCATGCGTCTGGATAAAAAAATGTAAATAAAGCAAAGCAATTTGTTCTAAACAAAGCAATACGACTATAACTAGTTATAAAAAATAATAAATATTGATATATTGGCAGTTAATTTCTCAGGTTATATTTTTTAATCAGCTTTTATCATAAGCATGGAACTATATTTTCGTTTTATATTTCATTATATATGTACCATTTGCATCAGAGCAATTCATATTTGTTCTCGTATTAAAAAAAAATTTATGTCGTTTTGTAACAAGCTTTTTTGTCGTAATAATGATAGAAGTGATGAAATTATGGAGACAGAAGGTAGGTGCATTCTTTTAATAATAATTGAGTTTCTAAAATTTTGCATGCATATTGCAATAAATTTATTCCTCAACAACTACAGATATAAGAGGATCCGACAAAAAAGAGTAGAACTTGCAATTTATTTTAATAAAGGCACAACAATCACTAGAAACTCGAGACATTTGTTTATACTTAGATAAAAGTTTAATGTTTCTACGCTGGTTTTAATTTTAATTGCGGTAAATATTACTATATATAGCAAAAATGTTAAAAAAATATCTAATCAGTATTTTTTGCGCAAATGTTTCTTAATTATTTTTTATTAAAAATCAACACAATCAATAAAATGGTATCTCGTGGAGCTGATCTTTATATATTCTATTTGATGCATCCTACTTCCTCTGTACGCTCATCGTACAGTACGTATTTGGGCATTCGATTGTGGTGCATACGGGGTACGTGTCTGCTAAACAAAGGCGATTTTTCGTCTGTAGAGCTCAATGAGACTTCTGCTCGCTCATTACAAGATTTCAACGTTCGACATCTTATGGTACCACCCCACCCCCATTATCAGGCGCAGATGCCTTTGCTGTAGTTTTTCCATCTGTTTTATATGCCTGGTGTAAACGACCCTTACATTAGGATGGGGGTAACCACGGCTCGATACACGGTGACCTTTGTTTTGAGGAGATTGTTGTTGTGGAATACATGGTTCACTAGAGCCCAGAAGGCTCTGGAGGCTGCTAATGCCTGGTTGTGGATTTTGGTATCTAGGTAGGAAACTTGCTATAGGCTACCGTGTTCACGTTTAGTGTCAGGCGAATACCATTATACGCCCATTCAAAAGTTTTAAGTATTATTTGAAACCAAGACCAAGCATTGCACAGCGCTTCTCTGTTTATGAAGTTGAAGGCCTTGCTGAGATATATGAAAGCTGCATAAATCACTGCTTGTTGCTTTCTAGGTTTTTTGCAATTAACGAAGAAAAAAGATTAGGATTGCTGTTCCAAAGGATTAATTATCTTTGGTTAATAGTAAGTCAAAAATGCTTTAGATCTCTAGATATTTTACCAATCGAGAGCAAGATACTAAACCGGTTAACTTTGCTTGATGATGTAATTAAAGGTTTCTGTACAAAAAAACAAAAGAATTATATAATAATACTCTATGTATCGAGAAGTATTATTATTAATATAAGCAGCTGATACCAACCAACGTAAGACAACAAAAAAATGTTATAAGCCCTGAAATCTAGAATCGTTAAAAACGATTGAGCTTAAGCCTATAAGCGGTTGAGCTTCCACCGAACAAAACCATTAGAGGCATGATCCAACTGTAGTTTCCTTACTGCTAAATCGTTATCAGTAATTCTTTATTCACCACATATACACAAATTTTGCCCATAGCACTGCTATAATAAGCGATCCCAAATTAGGCTAGAAACTTTTTTGGTTTTTATGTTAATTTTTGAAATTTTATGCTTTTTGACCATTTCAAAAACCAAAAAATTTTCATTTTTGTGGAAAGTGGCGCAAAGCAAAGTAGAGCAACATTTAAAATTTTGTTTAAAATTATTTTTTTTAACAGCAGATTGAGTGGAAGAAAATGTAAAGATCTACTTTACACCACACCGTGCTCGAGCGATAGATCGCAATCGCCTGGGTGTATAATATGAAATGTATGATATACTTATCTAAGAAATTAAATTCCCTTATTTTTTTTATCGTGTACAACATAATTTTATAGAGTGAGTAAAAAGATTATGGAAGAGAATTGGAGAAAACAATTTATGGTAATACTGGAGGAAGTGAGGAGAGGAAAAAAAATACGAAATAAAATAGGAGAAGAGGAAAGAGGAAGAGAAAGAATCAACCGTCGAGGAAATGTGGGGCATAATAAGTAAGCTGAAGAAAAGTAGCAGGAGCAAACAGCGTTAAAAATGAAGCATGGATATATGGAACGAAAAACGTGGGAGAGAAACTAGGAGAAATCATAAAAAGCATATGGAAGGATACCCGAAAGATTGGAGGAAATGTGGGATTGAACCTATATATAGAAAGGAAGCAAGGACTACAAAGGGATGTGTAAGGCGTATAAAATATATGCATACCGGTTAACTAGGGGCTTACGAAAGATATTGGAAATAATATATATCAGGTTTTAGAAAATGATAGAGCGCAATCGACAATGTTTATATAATTATCCATATTGTTGAAGAAAAAATAAAAAAGAAAATTATGTATAGCGTTTATTGATCTAAAAGCAGCATTTGAAAAATTGGATAGAGATAAACTGTGGGAAGCAACGAAGAGACATAAAATAGGTAAAGGTATCATAGAGAGGATAAATGAAACATGCAAGTTGCTTGGAGAGGTGGAAGAAGAAGAGACATCAAGGTATATATGCCCGCAGGGCCCAACTCTATTTAATCTATACGTGGCAGATCTAGAGGATGCAATGAGATAGAGACAAGGAGGGGAATTGTTGTGGGAAGAATTAAAATATGGACACTTAGATTATAACATTGCTAGCAGAAAATGAGGAAGAACATAAATTAACTTAAACTAAAAAAAATAAATAAACCATGACAAAAAAAGTAATAGTAATGGAAATGGGAAGAAAAAGAAATTGAGGAGGTAAACAATACAAAATATATAGGGTACGCCATGAACAAAAATAATAAGGCAGATATCCAAGTTAAAGATAGGGTAAAAAGGGCAATGTCAATTACGGGAAAATATGGAGTATAAGGAAGAGAAATTTTAGAAACGACATAAAGTGGAGAATAAAGCTTTTCGACTGCATAGTAAGAACGCACCAGAAAATTTAAATAGATACGGGGGCATACCAAGATAACTAATTGGGGAAAGAGGAAGAACAGAAGGAATAGTCAGAAAAATAGCTAGCGGAAAGGCGTAAAGATTTGGAACAGGATAAAGTCAGAAAAATAGTAAGGTTAAGATGCGAAAAGGCGTAAAAAGATGAAAATGTGGGAAAGCGAAATAAATAAATTTTAAGGAATAATGAAAAGGAAGAAAAATGGAAAAGACAACTAGAGTTAAAAAGAAAAAATATTATAGATGATTAAATGTTAAAGTTAATGAAAATGTAGAGGGGGACATGCCGTAAAGGTCAAGGGTTAATAAAAATTTATATATAATAACATGATTTTAAGGTGTTCTTTACTGATGTCATTTACGCCTTAATACGGTGTTTATAATTTTAAGGATAAAAAATGTATTTTAAATTTTCGCGCCTAATTTTTTAAATTGGTATTGGAAACAGTAACAGCGCTCTCGTGCGGTGATTGTGTGCACTAGAGATATCTGTCGGTAAAGTAGAATAAAGCTTTGGGTGATTAAAAGTGCTTAAAGTAGATCCGTATTTAAAAAAAGTTGTGGGTACTTTTTGTTGTAACGATAATAGTAAATATATATATTCTTATGCATCTCTTGTACGAGGTATGTTGTATTGTAATGGTTCTGGATTGAATATACGATTCATTAGCATGATGATTGTATATAATATTAAAATCTAAGTTGGTGGTGGATTAGGATACGACCCTGGCTGTTGGCAATGTACTTTTAGAGGGGTACATGCTATACTAAAACGTGTGGCTCTTTACTAGCCTCTTACCCAGTCTACCGTGGCGGGATGTTACTTCCATCTTGGATTTAACTCCTCGTTGGGAAGCCGGTTCGTGTTAAATAAAAACACTTTTGGATTTCTTTAAATATAGAAAAATATACAGTTTAAGTTCTGATGTGTTTGTTTACGGGAATTTGTTGATGTTTTTGTTTCTTCGGCATGAAATAGGTATGATTGAAGTAGCCAGTGTAGGCTTTATACAGTAAATACTAAAAAGACTGAGGAATGGCGTGTGCTTGCAAATACTGATACAAGGCTGTTAAATAATATGTGGATATCCATATTAGAAGATGATGAATTATAGTTATGCTAATTTATTGTTCTAGATTAGCAAAACTGTGCATAAGACAAGGTAACTCTTGACCTTACATACAAGCACTTGTAGTGGTATTTAGACAAAATTAAACCAAACAAATTGAATGCATGAACAATAGATAAACGGCTCGATTATTATATGTATATATTGTTATATAGGTATTTCATCGAACGTTGAAGCACGAAGAATATTTGCTTGCTTATCGTCGAGATCCTTCCAGTTGTACTTCCATCATTTCCTGCAGTAGTAAATCCTCACCTTTATTTAAACATTATCCTACAAGAAGTGTGCTAGAAAACCCAAAAATATGCATGATATTAAGTTGTGTAAGCCCTAACATTACTATTACATCCTAATTTGCACGTTGTTAACATTGTTTGTTTATATTTTTTGTTAATTATTTTCTCCTTTCAGTAACAGCGTACGATATTGCTAGCTCCTGTCTCCAACGATATTTAATAAGCGCAGCAGGAGGCGCACATATTCCTATTCAAAAGTATACAATGGCTGTTCCAAGTAGGTCTCGAGTATATACTGATGTCAATTCCCTAAAACCACGCGAGTATTGGGATTATGAAAGCTACGTGGTAGACTGGGGACAACAAGACAACTACCAACTGGTGCGAAAGTTAGGTCGTGGAAAATACAGTGAAGTTTTTGAAGCAATTAATGTCACAAATAGTGAAAAATGTGTAGTCAAAATATTAAAGGTATGTATTATTATAAGTATTAATTAAAAATTTTATTTTTAATTCTTTAATTATATTAAACGTTTCTGCAAACTTTTTTGCTTATATTTATCTTTGATTTTAATTCTTTCACTTGTTTTGGGTCTTTTTAATTCTCTTGGGTCCTTTAATGTCTATTTATTGGAAAAATTCATCATATGGTTATAGTACTTTTATCAAGGACGCATGTGTACCATTAGTATTTTTACAAGAAAAATATGTCTCACAAATATATTTAGGTTGGATATACGTGTCATGTAAAATACTAGTCCCGCTTAAAAATGCTAGTTCTTATATGGGACTAGTATTTTACATATTACATACCATTTACATAAAAATATATGTCTCACAATTATTCCTATTAAATATATGTGTTTCACTACTCTTCCATGGGACGTAAGTGTCTTACTTGTATATGGGACATTTTGCATCACTAGATGCGCAGACTCTCACGAAGTTCATTCTTGATTTAAAATGGTTTTATGAAATCCCTTGAGAAAGGTTATACTTTTTCTTACGTATTGTGGTAACACAACGGGCCCAGCTGAGGCCTAAGTGAGCGTAAGGTGCCACTTAAACCTAAACCTAATATGGGACATTTCTTTCCCAAAAATATTGTTTCAAGGTTTATTTAACCCCTTTTGAATTATATTTCTTCTTTAATATTAGGTGTCTAAGATGAACATATATATCCAATTAAGAGACCTTGTAGCAGAACTTTTGAAACTCATCTTCACATGTAACACTTTTTAGGCATGCATCATTTCGCAAAACAGTCATTCAGTTTTAGGAGTAAACCAGAGCTTGTACTCTCCCTTATAAGAGATATTCATGTTGGTTTTGCTTATTTTATTCAGATATTTCTTTGTCATGACATAAGAGTTTGAAATGCTTTGCCTTGTAGGAACATATTTGCCTAATCTATTACTAATAATGAAAATTAACCCCCTTTTTGTTATGTATATGTGTATATTTCTTCTTTAATATAAGGTGTCTAAGATAGACATATATATCCAATTAAGAGACCTTGTAGCAGAACTTTTGAAACTTTTCATTTTCACATGTAACATGCATGCATCATTTCGCAAAACAGTCATTCAGTTTTAGGAGTAAACCAAAGCTTGTACTCTCCCTTATAAGAGATATTCATGTTGGTCTTGCTTATTTTATCAGATATTTCTTTGTCATGACATAAGAGTTTGAAATGCTTTGCCTTGTAGGAACATATTTGCCTAATAATCTATTACTAATAATAAAAATTAACCCCCTTTTTGTTTTAAATTAAAAAGTTGATGTGAAAGGGTTTTGTAAGTTTAGACAACTTTTTTTTAAATTCTTGTTTTTTTTATTTACAGCCTGTCAAGAAGAAGAAAATTAAACGAGAAATCAAAATATTAGAAAATTTAAGAGGTGGAACAAATATTATTACATTGCAAGCCGTAGTTAAAGATCCTGTTTCAAGAACACCAGCTCTTATATTTGAACACGTTAACAATACGGACTTCAAACAGTTATATCAGACACTTACTGATTTTGATATTCGTTACTATCTATTCGAACTGCTCAAGGCTTTGGATTATTGCCATAGTCAGGGAATTATGCATAGGTAAAATATATTTTCTTTTTTCATTTGTTTTTTTACAAGTAAATCTGGATTATAAAACGGATACGATTAGAAGTTTAAAGCAATTTATAATTACTAAAAACTTAATAATATCAATAGAAATATGAATTTGTAGTGCAATTAATGCTTCTAATTAGAGTGTAGTCAGTAAATAATTGATTGATTTTTATAAGTGGAACAACCTTAATTATACAACCTCCATTTTATTTTATTTATTACTAACAAAAACTATTTTTGCCCATTTTATTTATCTTTTTAGCAGCTGTTTCTAATAAATTTAACAAAAGTGATTATTACATCTACAAAAAATGAGGTTACCAAAGTTTCTATTTTAAAACATGCCAAGCATTTTTTACTTCATTATTGGATATGATTATCTTATCAATACAAGTTTAAATTTTTTTAAATTATATAAAACTTAAAACCTGGCAAATTATGAAAGATATGTAGATAATAATCGAACATTACTGACTTATAATGTGGTCTTATCATTACTGTGCTTGTGTACATCTATTAAGGAGAGTTGGGTCAGGAGCAGTGCTGCCAAATTATTATTTAAAAAAATGTGTTGTAAAAAAAAATCAGGATTTAGGCGTAAATCAATCTAAAAACGTGGTTAAAATTAGCTTTCACAACTAGATTGATGTAAATTTTATTACTCTCGGTTTAAGTCATTGGTTGTTGCCAACGTTTGATTCGCCATTGCAGGGAACATTCCTGAAATGGAAAAGTCCGATGACTGCAGACCTTGTTCAAATATGTAATCCTATATAGGGCGCAAAGCTAGTGAGGGTGAGAATTTAATGATAAAGATAAATCCAAGTAGGGCTAATTTTAAAACCCTGCCCCTGAAATAATTTCTAGGCATATAATTTTTTTGTAGGCAAGATTTCTCCTCACATAGAGATGTGTCAAATGCTGTCACTTTAAGATTTAAAATGGTGGCCCGGCGTCAAACAAAATATATGCGCAAGCAACAATAAATGGATTTGAATTTATTGTTACGCATATTTATTTGTTTGTTTTATCTATTGATCTAATTGAGAATTAAAATCACTTTTTAACTACATGCAAATCAGCGGGCCTGTCGGCCGCCAGTCGGGGCACGTGTTTGACACATCTTTATTGTATGATTCTGTTACATACCTCTTGTTTTCAGGTTATACATTTTAAATGATAAAAATGTAACGAAAATAAATATGATCCACATTGACACAAAAAATTATTTATATTGGACATTTCCTCTTTTTAATATGTCATTTCTTGATAATTTATATTTTGAAAATTTGAGCCACTTTTACATGGTGAAAAAATTTTGATCCCCATTTCGAATTCATAAAAATTTTATTCAATTCAGCCAAAAAACAATATGGCTAATCTGAATTTAAATGTTATGATTTATTGGATATTTTCGTTTATTTCGTACGTTTTTTTTGTTGAGAATATGTTTTTTTTTAAATTGAGCCACTTTGGCAGACCAAAAAAATTTTGAGCCTCATTTGTGTAAAATAATTAAAAGTCTTGTCACAAGCAAGAAAATGCATTTTGTAAAATATTATTTTGTAAAGTTTTGAATAAATACTTTAAATTTAAATCAATTTCATATTGGTTCGAATATAGCGCCATATTTTTTTCCTACTCGCGCGTTAATTTCGAGGCCAATTAATTATATTCATTTTTTCTGTTATATTTGGGACAATACGTTGGCACAATATTAAATCACATGATTTTAATCACAGGCGCAAGGCGGGTTAGCGTGTTCTTCGAGACCCGGCCTTGCAATTCATAATGCAGGTACAATAGGAGCCATCTACCGTGCTAGAAATATGCTTACACAAGACACAAAACTAAATATATATAATGTCTTGTGTCAAAAATTAATTACTTAATAAACATATGGGGAAAAACAACAAATATAAACAGGATACAAAGACAACAAAATAGAATATTAAAAATCATATACAACTTTCATAGACAAAAACCAAAAAAAGAACTCTACAAAAAAACAAAAGAATTAAAAATACAACAAAAAATAAAACTGGAAACAATAATACTA
>JARJDX010044144.1:0-12489 GCA_030264735.1 Gymnusa sp. GC000175
CAGACGATAATTCTATTGAATTGATAACAGCAATATTTATTTACTATATATCAAAAACCCTTAGTTACATAACATACTTTTAAACAAGGCCAACTTCACTTAATTTTGTTTTCTTCAATAGTTTAAAATATATAAAATAAATACATAATAATATTCTGCCAAAACAAAAATATATTACGTTTTTTTGAATTTTTAGTTAATTTTTTAAAATAGTGTACCAACCTGGACTTTATGTCTACACTCTAAAGTTTAAAGTATAGCTCAACCATAAAATATTTTATGAAATTATCAGAATTTCATATTATTTTTGCGGCTGTAATTGTTACCATTAACCAGAACTTCTCTGAATATATTATTTTTATGAAGTACATTAACTCGTGCTATAAATAAAATACAAAATTCTTGCGAGAATACTACTCCTGCGCTTACAGGAAATCATGGAAAGGATACTAGTATCGCAACAAGCTGGATTGAAACCTTATAGATTTTGTGTAGAACAAATCAATGCGCTGGTGATACTAATCGAAGAATCAAGTGAATGATCTTTCATCTATATCTTTCGTTCATAAACTTCCAGAAAACGTTCGAAAACCTAAATAAAAAATTGGAATTGGAACACAGGTGGAATGTGTAAGAACTTCGAGACTTTCCATACAAAATACGTATTATCAGCAAGAAGTCATATCACCACTTTAATTGCAAAGTCAAGTTCAAAAACAAACTGTTTGAACGAATTCCTGTAAGCGTAGGAGTATTGCAAGGCTGCAGACTGTCACTACTGCTATTCATCGAAGTACTTGACAAGATACTTAAGAAATGTCTAAAGAAACCATAAGGCATAACGTGGGACATAAACAAGAGACTAGTCGACCTAGACTTGGTGTTTATAAACCACAAGCTAAGTGACATGCAGACCAAAATATATGTGATTGAAGAGAAAGTTTCAAAAGCAGGTCTTAAAATAAATGCTAAGAAAGCAAACCACACAGCTAATTTTGCAAGGAGAAGCAGCTACATAAGTAGAGGAATTGCAATACCTTGGAAGCACGATATACGATAAGGGCGCAAAACGAGACGTAGAGCATCAAATACAAAAGGCAAAAGCAGCATATGGGCAACTAAGGAATATCTGAAATAGCATCACCTATAGCACCAACTCAAAACTTTTTCTTCTTCTTCTTCTTCTCTTTCATAGGCAATAACTACCTGTTTAAAAACAACACCCTGTCTTCGTTTTGCTCTAAGGATGCAAAACGTGAAAGCTAGATGAACCCGAATGCAATAAGATCCAAGCCTTAAGATTTATCCTAAGAGTATTCTGACCAGAGAGAGAATGTGCAACCACAGACTATGAAGAGGTACAAATGAAATTCCAAATTGGAATTGAAGGACATACACACACTAACTTATTATCGAGCAATCGTAGTTCGTGTTCTTACATAGAACACTTGTACTTTGAGCAGTCTTATTCCTAACAGATAAAAATTATACCAACAGTGCACAAAGAATTGAATAACTACCTTTCAAATTCAAATACGTGTTATACGTATAGGCATTCTATACTGACTGGACTCGAAACCACAATGAATCATAACCATTACTTATAACTATTATGCTACAGTTCGCTTACAATGTAAAATCTCTGTACCATTCTTTTGCTACCTTATAATTACATTTTATTTAATTCACTTTACTATACGGTAAAATTTTACTTTATACTTCGTTTATTCATTATATTTTTATATAAAATTCAAACTAGGAAAGGAGATTATATTTATTTTTTCATTTGCATTTAATACGTTGCTTTTAATAATGCTCTGAAAGTCTGAAACGAGGAATTGTGTAGAATAAAATGTAATAATTTTATGTAATTAAGGACATATGGACATTTATAATAACATTAAACTTGGGTCAAAATTATACAGAGGAAATTAATTCTCATGTGAAATAAATTTATACCTACGCAAATATTAAATTTAACATTTGTATAATCAAATCTAATATAGAATTACAAATGCAAATCTAACTTTTTGAGCATTTTAAATAACCGAAATATAAATTACTTTTTATTGTATAGAAAAAGTACAACAAAAAGTAAATATTTTTCATCTTGTTTTGTTCATAATTATACTGAAATATAAGTACATATGACGAAATAGAAAAGCACCAATTGGTTTTCTGACGGCTTTAAATATTGAAATTTATACCACTCAAGAGACAAGGAAGTCGACCAAGTAGCTTAATCGTCGTCACTGCGATATTAGTTATTTAATTTAATTCTTTTATGTAATTTTGTAAAGTTTTTTTTTCAAGGACATGTGCGGCCAATAGCCAAAGCAGCTGACGCCGCGAAAAAAAAGGATAGTTAACCATATCAAAGTCTAAAAATACACCGAAATGGTAAAGAAGATTGTTAAAAAAATAAATTAAATTAAAA
The DNA here is from genome assembly GCA_030264735.1 of Gymnusa sp. GC000175. NCBI lineage: Eukaryota > Metazoa > Arthropoda > Insecta > Coleoptera > Staphylinidae > Gymnusa > Gymnusa sp. GC000175. The sequence continues at coordinate 2,438 of JARJDX010044144.1, forward strand.
GAGCATAAAATGCGCGCATATTAGAATTTATGAAACGTAAAAATCTAAAAATTGACAAATAAGGTTAAGGTAATCCTAAAAAAGTACTGAATGCATACTCAACGAAACCAACCAAATAAGAGTTTAATTATTTCGCCGATCCCCTAAAAAAAACAAGTGGTGTATGTAGACAATAACGGTACAAAAAGTCTAACAAAAAGAAACAACAAAATAAGCAGTTCCAATTTAACGAGAAGCAGTTTTATAGATAACGATAGCGACACAAGTTGGTTACATGAGGAAATTAAGTATATGTCAATAATAAATATGGAAGAGCCTTTAACTACTAAAGAAATTTTAAAAGTGGTAATAAATAAAACAAAGAATTGAAAAAGCCCAGGAAGTGGTAATATTCATAACTTCTGGAATAAAAAGTTAATGCGTATACATGGTAAGATATTGTGTTATATTATTGAATTCATAAAGAACCCAAAATCTGTGCCACTTTTTCTCACTGAGGGCAATACCTTCTTATAACCAAAAGATAAAATATTAAGTTGCCGTTCCATTACATGCCTACAAAACTTTTTAAAAAAATTGGCCAAATGTAATCCATCTAATAGTTAAAGGCCAAAGGATAAAGACACATTATATAATTATAAACAGAGGGTGATTTATTAAGACCGATATGCATTTGTCTAGCTTTGAACCCTATCAAATCTATTGAATATAATTAAAATTGGATTCCATTTAAAAGTAAATGAAGCAGAACATATTATTTCACATCTACTACACTTGGATGACTTTAAACTACACATTTTCTCGTATGAACAACTCAAGATTTTGATTTCACCAGAGGGACAGTTTTCTTCTGACATTGACATGAAATTTGGGATGGAAAAATATAGAATTATTAACATTAATAAGGGAAAGTGTGATCTTACTGGTTGTGAAATTGTAGAGGGTGAATTCATCGAAGCATACGTCTATAAAAGATGCACTTGTAATGTAATATTGTTCAAGATTGAAAAAATATGTCAAACAGACCTGAATGGTAAACAAAAAAGCAATAAACACATCCGCCATACCGATCCTAATGAATTTGTTTGGCATAATTATATGGTCAAATACTGATTTACACAGTATAATGAGATAAATAAGGAGAGAATTAACCAAGAATGGGGAACCACAAACCACCCAATAGTAAATACGTTAAGATTGTTGATATCGCGATCAGAAGGTGGTGGGGGAATTATAGACATAAAAAATCTCCATAATAAACAAATAAAATTGTTAAAAAAAAATTGTAACCAAAAGAAACAGAATTTGTGTCGAGAAAGAGGCTTCAAACGCTTGGTTAAAATATAAGCAACTATTTTCAGAGACAAAAGGATTTTTTGTAGCCACATGATTATTACAAGAAACAATATGAAATATATAATAAAAGATAAACGTATAGTGGATGATAAGTGTAGAAAATCCAATGACAAACCAGAAACTATACAACATATCTTATCTGGATGTAGCTTAATATCTCAATCTGATTATTTAAAAGTAACGACAAAACCAAATTGCTTCGTTTATACATCAGAATCTAAGAAAAAAACTAAAAGTCCAGGTTACAAATGTAACCGCCACCTGTTTAGGTAATTGATGTGTAGGTACACACTTTTTTAAGTAGGAATATTAAAATATGGCACCAATTGTGTAATGTTTTAGTTGTCAAGGATCACAATTGTTAACGGTTGTGAAAAACCCCAATTGTGAATTGTCGCATGGCCCCATTTGTCATGAAACCTTAAGAACATGCGGAAGTTCATGAAGCCTGTCCTAACTATTTCTTTCTCTACCTATGTATAAGTATAAGTTAACGTTTGCTCTTGCGGTTTCTTGTGGGATGATCTGAGTCTGAGGCTTGTTCGCTTTTCTGCTTGGCATGAGTGTTTTCGTTTTGGTGGTATTGATGGAAAGACCATTGGTATGGTTAGCTTCTACTAGCTTATCCATTAGCGTTTAAAGTTGTTCTTCGTCTTCAGCCAGTATCATCCGCATGGTGAATGTTGTTTATTATGACGCCGTTTATATTTGCTCCCTCTGGGCATCCTTGTAGCGAATGCCTAATAATATATTCAATATTCATCATACACGTTAAATAACACAGGTAATAAAACACAGACTTGACGGACTCCTCTTTGAATAGTGATGTAGTTTATATTGCCTCTTTCCATTCGCAATGTGCCTTCTTATTCCTTCCTATTCCTTCCTTTTCATCTAAACCGATTTTTCTGAGTACCTTTATCATTGTCTCATGTCTTACGTCTCAAATGCCTTGCGGTAGTCGAGGTAGTCGACGAAACAAACTTACAGATCCCTTTGCACTTCTAAATATCTATCAGCTGTGATCGTCAGACCAACTATTTCCTCTCTCGTACCCGAACCTTTCCTAAATCCGTATTGCGAGTTACTGAGATATTTTTTGCATCTTTCCTTAATTCTTTCTTTTTATATAATCTTTTTAAATTTCTTATACCCCTTCGAGTGTCAAGATTTTTCTTCTTCTTTATTTAATACTGTTTATAAAATTTTTCCAATTGTTTCTACTCTTCACCATATTCCTTGCTTCTTGGTAACTAAGGTTGTTCCTCTTTAATATTTCTCCTACATTGTCTTCCCATGATTTTGGTGGTCTTCCTCTTCCTTAATTCTATTAAATATTATTCTGGTAGAAATTTTTTAGGCAGCATGATTTATTAAACTGATAGTTCGATCATGGTCTTCACACCTACGCGATTTAGTCTTTTTTGGAAAAGTAGTAAAGGTCTATACTAGCTAGTCTGCCATTATGTTGATAACACGTGTGATCTTGTGAATAGATCCTTCTTCCAGGTATTTAAAATGCTGTGCTGTAACGCTGTAAGGCTATCTTCACCTGGAACTTTATTGCAAGCTCAACCTCTGATGTTAAAATATTTGGGCCATCTGGTGATGTTATCTCTATATTCTATAGGTTTCCATTGTCTTTAAAAAGTTCCTCAGTATTATTTTCATTAACCACCATTGCTCGTTTTTTGGATTTCCACAATCCTGCAACTTCTTTAATCTTTCCATGCAATTCTTGTGTCATACGTTGCATCTGAAATTAACATTGTTGCACTAATATTTTCTCTTTGGATTCTTTAATTTTTGTGTTGATCTCTCTGTCTAGTTGTTAAAACTTAGTCTTATTTTCTGCTTTAGATAAGCATCTGGCCTCCATCAAATGTAATATTTTTGGGTCATCCATTGTTAGCGTTTGGCACTTTTTTTTACTTTACCAATTTTCTACGTTGCTGTTTTGAGTAATACGTCTTTAATGGTGTTTTATAGTAAATCCATATCTATATCTATATCAGGCTTCCTTGTTTCCGGGATGTTCAATATCTTGCTCAGGTTTTGTTCAACGCATTCTGCATATTCTGTTTTATTAGTTTCGGGAGTTGTTTGCCAGTCAATTTTGTCCTGGTTCGTGGTCGAAATTAAAAATAGTTTACCACATTTCGTAAAAATTAATAAAATTTACATCTATTTTATAAGAAAAGATGTATTGTAAATATGAAAATATTCTTATTCTTAATTATTTAAAATTATATGTAATTTCGTAGAGAGCACCTATTTTTAAAAATTTCTGCCACCCTATTTAAAATATTTAAATATAATATATTTTTTGATTATAAAAAATATAAATTCTAAAAATAATTGAGAATAATTTCCTACTTTGTTAGTTAAAACATAGTTAATTAAATATGCATTTTAATATTATTAACAATAATAAAGTTTATTTGATAAATATAAATAATTTTTATATTATATGGAATTATGGACAAACTTATTTTCCGAATGAAATGTTTAGTTGAATTAGTTTTCCGGCATTGTTTGATCTAATTATACAGAATTATTAATGGTAACAGTAAAATAGAGTAATTCCAGTTAAATATGGATGGCATTATTATGTCTCTAAATATTTGTAGCGCCCATAATTTATAATTTGTTTCATGGAAATTGAAACGAAACAGTCATGTGGTGGCGGGATATTTTTAACATTATTAAATTTATTTATGAGGGTTGTAATATATGTTGATACATTTTATATTTCGCACACACGCGGGGCAAAGTTTCTTCACTTCCAGTAACAATTTCTACTTAGCACGTAGTCTGTTTGCAATTTAAAGAAAAGTGTCTGTAACAAACAAGGATAACAGTGTTTCAAAACTACAAGCTGTTGTCAGTAATGTTTAGGTTAACTGCGGTTCTTAAGAAATAAACTTTAAAGGACAATCATGCTCTCAGCTTACAAACAATTGTGATTATTCCGATTTGGTTGTAATAAGTTGTGAATGCGGAGTTCTAAATATACCACGGCTGGGCCAAATCGATAAATAACAGTTGGTAACATATGAACACGAGCGAAAAAGAATTTCAGGTCGAGCGGTTCACACTAGCGCGTGTTATTTAGCACTCTATAAAACACGTATGTACATACCTACAGCCTAGAGGGCCCATTCAGGGTGCCAGCTTCAGAGTGAGCTGTCACATACATCGTGCTACCCCTTGGCGTAAGGGTAACAGACATGCAGACAACTTATTTTCACCTTGCACATTCACATGTTACGCTGTACTTTCATTTATATCATCACTTCGTTTCCATTGTGTTCACTACTGAAAGAATACAACAATATCACATCTACGTCATGAAAAATCATATCAACAACACACGCCATATCAAACACAATTTATTTCCTCTCTCTTTCAAAATTCTATGCAAAAAATTCATAAACAATATTTCTAACATTTTTGAGAAACTCTTTGCATCCTATACCTATAATTTAAAACCAAAATTTAAACAATAGGTTATCATGAAGAAAATTAAACTTAAATACAGAATGTATAATTATGAACATGGACATATGCCATATCATAAATACTTGGTTAGAAAACATGTCATTCCAATAGCATAATTCGATCTAGTTACAGGAAAGAAAACTTTGAGTAAAAATGACCAAAAACCTGAAAGTATATGTATATTTGAATAGATAGTGAACGTCTTGATAAAAAATAAAAGAATTTTTAGGGAGAAAAAGGTCAATAAATAAATTTTTTTATCAGACCCATGCAATTAAATCGAGAATTGCATATGTTGTAACGGGTTCGGAATCTAAACAAAGTAACATAAGTAATATTAGCTACAGAACATAGATACAGGATTTAATGCGGACGATATTGTAAATGGGGGAAAAATTAAGTGAAGTTTGACTAGAAAGCACGCAACAAAATTTAAAAAAGAAAATTACAAAAAGAAGTTTTCAGTGTTACAATATTACTATTTATTTATTTGTGTGTAACTCCTATAATGTTTGTGGGTTCGTCCACGGTAGAAAGACAAATTATTATCAACAGTAAGTAACGCAACGAGTCGTTATTGCTTGTATGTAATAAAAATAACGGGATTAATAAGTGGCGACTATGACACGAAAAAGTAAGAAAAGATTATCAAGGAGATTTAAAAATAAAGAAAAGGTTAAAACATATTGCTAAAATGAAAAGCATTTAGTTTAAATTAAATAATGTAAATATTTTAAAAGAAGTACTTAAAGAGTTGATGGTGAGGATGAAAAGATAATTTATATATTTAATCCAATTACTACATTTTCAATGCACTTTAGAAATATTGAAGATTTTATAAAACAGTGTTTCCTTAAATGGAAAAGTGGTGATGTGGTTACCACACGACTTTCATTTGCGAATTTAAGACACATCCGGTACTTTTGACAAAAGCATACCTATTGAGAAGTAACAAAATCTGATACGCTATCTGGTGGTAAAAACTAAACTGCACGAAAGAGTACCTATCACTCTCTGTGTTCATTAAACAATTTTTTGTATTGTGTTTATATTAATAAATAATTAAAAATTTACCAAAACAAAAACCTGTTTAACACCAAATAGATCTCTTTAATATTATTATTCTTGAAAGTCTTGGGTAATATCCTATGCTCGCCAAGTGACAAGTTGACTAGTACTCTTTCAAGTTCAGCTGTTTGAGCATAAGTGCTGCCACCATCGGTAGTGTTAGTTCTCAATATATCATTAATTATCGGCTAATTTGTCACTTTTGAATGATGAACAGTTCATGATTAATAACCACGTGAAAGTGTAGGTAGGCAGCCTAAACAACATTTGATATTTAATGTTGGTAATTCTGTTGCAAGTAATCAGATGTTTAGATATTTCAACGTAGCAACATATGCAACCTCAGCTACAGCTTTTTAGTGAACACTGACCGATGCGCATTTACTCTTAAATGATTTGTCACAGTGGCAGTTTCCTTAAAGAGGGATATTTAGTTCCTGATCATATTTGATTTCACATTAAAATGTTCGCGCTATTTTCGTTAAGTTAAAGTAAAAGAGCGTTGTTGCACTTCGTAGTTAGCCAAAATAATTCCCCACAAAATTATGTATACCCTAAGAAAGTAAATCAAAGAAAAAAATTTACATTGTGTTTTCGTTGATCCACCCTGTACAAGCGGGCCCAAAAAGTTTACCGCTAACTCCATGCGAATATTCCTTTATAGTAATTTATATTTTTCTTTTGTTTCAGGTTGGTTTCTTCTTCTTATTGACAGAGAGATGTAAGAGATTCTGCATCCCTTATGTACTCTATGATCTTATAAGTACATATTGGTATATAAATGATGTTAGTTCGCTTGAATGATATGCCAAGAGTAAGATCGGCCCAAATTTATTCTAAATTGCTCCATTATAAGAGCTATTAGTGCGTGCGTAACGCGACTTCGCATTTCATGGGGTTAGTTCTTGTAGGCTTGAAATATATTAGTTCGATTTTCACCTGGAGAACTTAGGTCGCGTGCATGTCACAATCAAACTAAGTAAACATTAATAGCTGTCATTTCGTTGTTATTAATTATAATTATTAGGTAAATTAGAGACATTTTTTAAAATAATATTCTGCATTATTAAAATCGTCATCACTTTGAAATAATAATTAGTTCTTATGTGTTAATGACTTTCCGTTTTTTTGTTAAGCGCAGCAATTATTATAAGTTGAAGCATTTTGTGTTGTAATTTTTGGAGGGTTTTATTTTGATGAAGGATAATTGTGCAAAGCGTGTGGCGAACCCCAGATGCAACCGCTTTGTAAATGTACCCCTCGTGCCCTTTCTGTTTATGCCCTGTTGTTAGCAAATTCATAAACATCGCCCGCATAAAGTTCAATTAAATTATAGTTTAGCAACCAGTCGAATGAAACGAAATTGTGCGCTATTGCTGAGGTAGCGCTGTTCGTACCACAGCAAAACATGTCATTATGAATATTCTTAACATCTGCTCAACTGTTAAGCGAATATCCGGTTCTTTTTTCCATTTACAAATCATCTGCAATTTAGATCTTAATAATAGCGAAAGAATATCGGGGAGGAAACCGCAAATTATCTCACAATTCCGCAATTAACGTTAAAGAGATTTTAATGGACTTATAGAATACTCCGTGCCTCATACGGTAAATAAAGGTCCACACAAAAAAACTTTAAACAACTTCAATCAAAAGTACATTATTATTTTGGAAATGGAAACATCACCATCCAGCTAAAATATTACCGAAAAATCATTATTCACAATAATTAAACCCTCCACCAGGGCACACAAAGTCATTTACAGTATTACCCTCTTTTTTTCCTCCAAATAAGATCGCTCGGGTAATTTCCAGACAAAGAAAATAAAACGATGCCCTTTATCCGCTTATTGATCTTCATGTTGGGAAATGAAATTTCTTATAAAATTATTAATAGCTTTCAAAGGCGCTATATGTAATTTAGCAGTTATTACTTTTGAGCAATTAGAATTCAATTAGGTATTTGTTTATTTGAACAGTGGAATTAATCGAAAGTACAACTAATTTTTTTTTAAATTTTGTTATTAAAAAGCTAAATTCATAAGAAAGTAAATTTTTAAATAAAGCTTATTTTACTTAATATAGTTTAGGTTTTAAACGTTATAGATTCTACCAATAATAATAAATTTAACAGAAGGATTTTAACCTTATAATTAAAATGAAAATTAGGAATTTTATTTTTGACGTAACATTAAGGATGTTAGGAAGATTAATCAAATCTATTGTCAACAATAATAAAGAATTAAAGAAAAGTGGAATTATTTTTTGAATTAGTAATAACTTTTTTTGTCATATTAAAGAATATAGCCAATTAACTTAAAGTTTTAAGTCCGAATTAAACTCAAAGGAAAACACAATTGAAATTTATTATTGAATTGCTACTTAACACTTTACGGCTTTTTAACTTGTGTAATAAAAAAAGTGTAATGGGATATCTTAAAAAAGCTATTATTATTGCCTTGAATAAGTACATTTTTTTATAGGCTATACAGGGTTGGGCAAAAATTTGGAATAGTGAGAATAACTTTTGCTGAAGCGATTTTGGTAAAGTGCAGAAAAATTTAACTAGGCTTTGATTTCTTATATATAAGGGGGTTTAAATACAGCTGCAAGCTGCCTACTCTAATCTCCATCCTCGTATATTATGGGCATAGTTTTTGTTTAACCCCCGACTTGTCATGGCTTGCATTACAGCACCCGTGGACGCCCCCGCTTCTGTTTACCTGAGGAGACCCACTTAAAAACCCTCTTTGACCACCGATTTTATCCATACACAAGATTTCAGCATTCACCACCTCACTTTCTTAGATACTCAACTATATATTTTCTAATGTTTTTTTTACCTTTTTAGAAATGTGTTGGTACCATCATATGGCGTTTAAATGTCCCAATACTATGCGACTGTTTTCTATTAGGCTCTTTATTTCGTGCGAGACAAGACCATTCTGATAATAGGTCCTATTTTAATCGCTCAACCTGCTGGGTTTGAATATTATCTTCCAATAAGATGATAAACTTTACTTGAAAGTACAAAAGTATAGCCATAAATTTTGTTTTGCTAAAATTTTATTCATAATCTCTGTTCAAAAGTTGTAGCAAAAATTCTAGATGAAAAGTATCCTGAGCTATTACCACTTGATTATCTGCAACGTTTAAATTGAATAAGCACGTACCTTTGATTGGAATACCCATGTCACTGCAATACCTCCTCCATCACCGTCTTCAGATATAAGTTAAAAAGCATTGGTGAGAGGCAGCAATCCTTTCGTAAGTCTTTATTGGGACTAATAAATGTTGATGTGCCATCCCTACAGCTTTATTGCCTTAATATATGTGTTTTATTGCATTTAATATTGGACTACCTCCTGAATTTTAAATATCTTACATGGTCTACAGTTTAGGATTAATTCGTCAGCCTTTTCTTGATTGAAAAACGCCACAAATGTCTCATCACCAACAGCTGTTCGTTTTTTAATTAATTATTGTATAAATAAACACTTTGGTCTTCATTGATCTTTCCAGTTTGTAGTATATTTTTTTATTATTGTTATTATTATTATTATTCAGCCTTGGTTGTCCGTCAGTTTCTGGCCAGAAATTTGTTCGTAATAGTTGGAGAATGTAGATACCAACAAAAATGAAACAACGAGGAACGATATATTTTATTTTGTTCATTTCGATTTTTTTCGTTTCGGTTTAATACTAAATTTCATTTTTATTCCATCTACTAAATTGCTAATATTGCAAATATTTATATTAAAATTTAACAAATATGAACATAAAACCTTAAAACTTATTTTATAAATAAATATACATATGTATATGCACTAGAGCAGATGTGTCCAAACTACGGCGGGCCAGACCCGGCCTGGTAAGTGATTTTATCCGGCCCGCGAAAGTTTTTGATAAATACTGATTTTTTCGTGCGAATCCGTCTGAATTTAAAAAAATGGAGGTGTGGTCACCACACGACTTTCATTTACTAATTTAAGATGTTTTTTGGATTAACTATCATATTTAAAATTTATGTTGGCAATAATAATTCAATTATTGACGTCTATCACTTTTGACGGGTAGTTAACCCTATTTTATTTATTGTCAGCTGATCAAATGACATTACGTCTCTG
>JARJDX010044194.1:0-14462 GCA_030264735.1 Gymnusa sp. GC000175
AACACTTTATTTTTGTAAATGGCAGTAAATAAAGGAAATAGTTATTGTCACCGCATATATATTTGAAATATTTCAATGAAGAAAAGTCTATGCCTTGTAAACAATTTATTTTAAAGTTAAATAAATAATTAATAACAACCAAAATAGCGACAAACAAAACAACATCAAACAATAGAATAAGAAAAATAAAGAATCTACACAGAAAAATTAAAAAAATACACCGAAAAACACCGAAATATTATCAAAAGCAATTGACACACATGTAAACTCAATACTGGCTCTGGTTTGTTATCTCAGTTCCTTTTCTTACAGTTACTCCGTTAGAGGCGCTGGCATCGACGTTGCAATCGCCAATAAACAAATTTTATGCGATTTCCCTCGAGTCATGCGCCACCTGTGACGTCTTTTGGTACTACGCGACAGTTGACTCTTAGCGGACTCAGTTCTCACATAGGAAACAACCTCGAGTTTCCAGACCTGTGTACACGACCGTGGTATTTTAGGGGACAAAATCATTTAGGGGTTTTCGTTGGGGGTTTTTATATAGTAAAAAATTTTTTTGGAAGTAAGAAGTTGCGCAGTTATCCAAGACCAAGACCATAGATGAGTAAAGGGCGACACACGTTTCAGTAACATTTTAAGTGAAACGTGTGTCGTGTTATTAAAAGACATGTTCAGAAACACATTTATTACATATATTTTATAATGTGTATATATTTTTTGTTAGACTTATAAGTTTGGGGGTTTATTTCAAATTTTAGTGGGTTTCTTAACGCCATCTGTGGGTTATTGGGTAAAGCCACCTGCCAGCACTGCCATCTAGTGATATTTTTTTTAACCGAAATTTGACATTTATCAAATTTGACAAGTTAAATTTGTTGGTTGTTGTAATTTAAATTTATAAAAGCAGGGATTATAACATAAAATATGTCTAAAAAGGGTCAAAAGGTGACCGGGAGTTATTACTTTGTGATTGTGGGACATAATGATAACCCAATATTTGAATTAGAATTTACTAACAATAAAGATCCCAAGGTAAACAATTTAAAAAACCTAATTCAGGAATAAGGATAACAATTTTTATAGAAAGAAGACCACAGACACCTAAATCAATTCATCGCTCATGCAGCTTTAGATTTAATAGATGAACACAAGTGGAAAACTCATAATATGAATTTAAAATCTGTCGACAAATTCAATCAATGGTTTGTATCAGCATTTGTCACAGCGAGTTTAATACGTTTTGTAATGGTGCATGATAATCGTAATGAAGATGGTATTAAAAATTTCTTTACAGAGATATATGAGTCATACATTAAACATTCCATGAATCCGTTTTATGAAGAAAATACTCCCATTAAATCCTTAGCTTTTGAAAAAAAAGCACAACTTTATGCCAAAAAGTATTTATCAACTTAAAATAAAACAATTTGTTTCAATGTGTAAATAATTTATTAATCGTTATAGTTTTTTATATTATATAAAATTTATTTCATCTTAAACAGTATAAAAATAAAGATATATATTACATTTTTAAAATTAGTACATAACCTAATAGTGTTTTGGCTGAGAAAATTCAGTACACCAACTTTTTTATTGCTCAGCATTGCTTTTGTGGCTAGCTGACTAGCATTGTCAGGGCATAAACACAAAATATTGTTTGTCTTGGAGCATACAACGCAATGTATGTGTCAGCATGGGAAACCCTGTTGTTGCTCCAAGAGTTATTTGTTACCTGTTCATTATCCAGACACAAAAATCTTTTACATGTGTTTGTACCTGCTACACATGAAGGGCTCTACCAGACAATACTGACATATGATTATATAATGATAAACTGAAATAATATATTATCTGTTAAGACCAGCTTTGAATGCGTTGGCGTGTACGTAAAAAGCGAGGGATGTTAACGGGTCTTCAACAATTGCGTTATTAACAATAAAGAATATGTCGGTCATACAAGGACAACGTTACGAGTTTTTGAAACTGATAATCCAAGGCAAAATAGAAACTGTACATTTAACGAACTATTTAGAGCAACAATAAGCAAGGTCCGGATTTTCATGATAGTCGCCAACCTTTGATCGAAGATGGCGCCCCAAAAAGAAAAAGAAGTGTTCATTGTCCAATTTATTTGCAGTTCTAATTATATGTTCACTTACTGTATTTAAAAACTAAAAAACGCTTTGCAGATTTAAAAAATGATCAAATCCTGAAATTTAAAACATTGTTAACTTAAAGATTTTTAAATACAGTGAAGCTCGGTTATAGCGAACACACTTATAACGAATTCATGGCTATGATAAACAAAATTAAGCATTGAAATGGATACTTATTCATTTTACGGATACAATGAATTATGGTTATAACAAACTCAAAATCAACTTACCTCTTATAATGTCGTGTTAAATCTTTCTCATTAATACGAGCCTTTTCTAAATTTAAAATATCTTCAAAATGAAATAAGCGTTTTCTACTCCTGTAAAAAATTGGAATGTGTAAAATTTGTTTACGGAATACACCAGCATCACCTTCTTCTATTAACATATTATGTATCTGTAAGATAAATTTTAGATTTTGTTTCATATTTAAAATTTTTATATTACGTTGTTGTAATACCAATCCATGATAGCAAGAATTAAGTGGAATAAATCGGGTGCAATGTATAATCCTTTATTTTCTAATTTGTTTAAAATTTTTAATAGGTGTCTTAATACTTTTCGAATATTTTCATCATTTTCCTGAAGAGAATGAAATGCGTTTGAATTAAAAAAGTTATAGTAAAGGGTGACAAATTAAAAGTGACTGACAAATCTTCCATTAAACCCAAAGTTTAATGGTGCCATGGTCGATTAATCAACTAATTGTTTCAAAAAAAAATCGTTTCGTTTGGCGCCAGGACCCCTTACAATTTAAAAAACATGACGATATCTTCGAAACGGTAACTCTAATAAAAAGATGTCAACTTTATTATCGAAGGGCGTGGTCTTATTTTACAAAATAATGCACGTGAAATATCTGAAATAGCCATTTGGATTTTTTTTCAAACGAAACTGAGGTCATCTGAGTGATATAATTTTCAAGTTTTAAACTTATTATAAAACTTGATATTGCATTCCTTAATATGCAATAAAAATTTGGTATATGACTTATTTCGTTTTATATTAATTGTTGATTAAAATTGAGTCACTCTTAATTTGTCACCCTTTATAAATAATTATAATAAAAGGGGTATAAATCGAGTCACGTCATCAAAATAGTCACTATAAAAAGGCAAAATCAAAAAAGTTGGTTTCAATCATTCTCAACAACAATCAACGCGATTTAATCCATTTATATAATATTTTACCTTACCGTTTCAATTACTTTTTTTCTCAGTAAAGAAAATTTGTTTAATTTTTCAATATCTTCAATAGATTTTTGGTATATTTTGGAATTTTTTATGTAATCCTTATTACGTTGTTTCATAATTATATAAGTAATCGTAATAATATCTTGTAATAATTCATAGTTCTTTGGATATTTTAAGGGCAAATGAAAGAATTTGCTAACCAACTCTTCATATAATTGATTAAGGATTTTAAAGGCATTATGTTTGGTTATGGGTGCAAGAATAAAATTATAAACATATTCCCGTTTATCCAACGCTATTCGTTGCTTTTCAATCATTTTTATTTCATTGCTGTGTAATTCAAATCCTGGATGATTCTATAAAAAAAAAATAAAAGTAAATTATTTCTTTACTTTTTGTGTTATTTAATTAATTTAAATACATTTACAAATATGTCTGTTTTAGTCTGACATTAAGATACTACAAATTTACGTGGTGTAAGTTCTTAGCCGTCGTCTTGGCTAACTCGCATATTTTAGTCCTTTTCAGTCGTTTTGCAAGTTTAGGAGTTCTTGGTGTGGGCTTTTTTCCATCGAGCGTCATACCAAGGTAGTTCGCTGTATTCGCCGGTTTTAACACTATGCATTTGAGGATGTTTGGTCGTTGTTTGATCTTTTTATTTATGGCATTGATGTACGTAGATTTTGTTTCGTTGAGCCTAATACGCCATTTTCGTGTCCAGGTAGCGATATTATTAACTGCTCTTTGCAGTTTTGTTGTGGATTCCTCATTTGGGCTTCATGTCGCCATCACTGCAGTGTAGTTTGCAAATGTAGCTATCGTCGTTTTTGGAACATCGTTAATGCAGAGTAGATAAAGTACCGGTCCCAGGACACTTCCTGGTGGAACCAGGGCACGGATTTCTTTTATTTCTATAGTAAGTTTATTTAATATGGAATTTTCGTGCTTGTACGTTCCGTTCTTTTACGTATGTATCAACCAGTAGCGCAGCCAGGATTTTGTCTTGGGTCGCCCCCCGAATTAAAAATACAAATAATAAAATGTATATAATTTTGTTTCACCATATGCGAAGCGCAGGCGCGCTGGCGTATTTACTATCTAATGAGAGACATGAGTTACGTTTGGCAGTCCTACAAAGTAAAGTAATATTCCCCGGGCATGGTCGGTAATACTTCATAAAAATTGGGCCAACTCTGTAGGCCCTGGGGGGGCCGAGGCCCGTCGCCCCCCCCTTGGCCGCGCCCTTGGTATCAACAAAGAGTTGATAGTACCAGTCAGGGTGAATTGAATTTAGTTTTGAAGCAGGCCGTCGTACCATACTCTGTCAAATGGCTGTAGGATGTCGAAGAAGATTATAGAGCACATGTTTTTGTTCGAGATATTTTTCTATGGCATCGGTGATTTTATGTATATAGTTATTGCGAAAAGCAAACTGGTGGAACAGTACAAGTAAAATTTTATTCCCGTAGTTATTTGTTTTGAAATGTGGCAATTCATTTGATCATTAGTATATGTGAGGAAGTTTCAAGTGTTTTGTTGTTTTCCACAGAGAGTAATCTGGCGCCGTCGTTTAGATCATCGCTTTCTTAATATGCGCTGTTTTCGAAATCAAATCTCTGATCTTTTTCGGGAAGTTTAGTCCTTTGTGTTTTCTTTTTATGTAAGATTTACTTTTCCACGCTGCATCTAAAATGGCTGTAGTAAAAATATACACTTCTTCTTTGAAACGTTTAAATTGATACTATTCTCCAGGAGAGATTAAAACAGTCTGTGTGTCTATTTAATAGAGGAGTCTGTTCTTTTGTTATGATGTGTTTACTGGTTGTTATTAAAATTGGCGAGTGATTGGAGCTAAAATCGTATCCTTCACCAATGGTGATGTAGTACATTTTTTGTGACAAGAAAGTTGAACAGGTCTGGCGTCTTGTTTGGGTCCGTTAGAGTGTGTGGGCTAGTCAGTAGACACGAATTGCCAGCCGCAGCTTGATACAGTTGGTGACCCTCTCACCCAATTGGTCTCGATCCCCAATAGGTGTGTTTGGAGCTAAGTCACCTCTTATGATAAACCGTTTCCGGAAGAGTTTTAAGTACCGATCGGCGCTTATATTAAAGCGCGGCAGGCAGTATATTGCGCTTACATGATTTGTTAGTTTTGTAGACACTGTCGTTACGGATGTGACTTGCATATCTTGGGTTTCGCACTTTTCTTCTTAATGATGTTTTGTGTTGTCTCTAAATATAATCCATAATGCGTTCCAAATTAGGCATTATTGATGCTAGTTTCCTGTTGGTATAGGCGCTGCATGATTTAATGCAGCAGTATTTTGATCGACTTTTCTTTCCCAGTTACTACCCTTTGTTGAGGGTTTATTTTTTTGTGAGGACGAGGCACTCCTGTCTTTTTTTAGACGTCGTTGGTTGAGCTTTGTTCTTGCCAGGATTATTTTTGAATTTTAGGACTTTGAAGACTTCACACACCCGCGATAGATTGCGGATGTTTTTTCTGCAATGCACGCATTTTTTTTTCGTTGTGTGCTGATTTATTGCAATCCCTCATAAGATGTTTTTTGCTACACAACACCTTGGGGTTATGTTGGTGGACATATTTTTGGCAACGTTTGCACAGTAGTATTATTTTATTTTTTTGCAGTATCTTACACTGGTATGAATATTTGTGCTTGAGATAGAATTATTGTGATTGACGGTGGTTTCCTTACATTCTTTTTATGCTGCACTTGTAAGCGATTTTCATGCAACAAGCTAGTGGATGCCTGTTGGCTTGTATCTGTTTTCGTGGTGACTCCCTAAACATTCTCTTTTTGTTTCACGCGTATCTGTTTCACGGGCGAGTTAATCCTCATCTGTTTCGTATATAACAGCAGCAGTGTTTTCTTTGGCGTTGGTGTTTGCGTTAAACTTGGTTATTTCTAATTTAAGAGCAAGCATTTCGGTTTGTAGTAATTTTATTAATGTTTCAAGGTTTTTTCTTACGTTTACTAATCGAAGCCACGTAATATACAGTGCATTTTGGGAAGCCTGTACGCAATTACGCCAAAGAGGTTTTGATTTTGTTGGTTTATTTGCTGATTATTTGTCTTTTTTTCCTGAGATAATTTATTATTATTGTCTGAATTTTTTGTTCATGTCATATACGGCACATGGACACTTTATCATCACTTATTTATAGCAGCAAGAACACGTACTTACTCGACAAGAGTTAAAATACAAAACATTGATTCTACGAAAAGAGCGCGTAAATGGGAATGAAGAGTTGTTCCAATTTTTCAAATATCAGTCTTCTTAGAACAGAAAAGATTTTTTGAACATGTATATGTTAATATAAAAGATGTATGATAACAAAAATTATATTTTGGATGTATTTTTCATACGCGTTAAAGTGGATCCTGTAAATGGAGGCCTCATAGTATGAGGGATTACTTCTATAAAAAATAAAACAGAATTTAATATAATTAGTTACTTACATAAAATTCATTAACATATAAAATTATGTTAATAAAAAATCTTTGCACAAGCTTTTCTGTTTTTGAGAAAAACTTTTTTGTTGTGTCATTTTGAATACGATCCTTTATACCCTCTTCAGTAAAAAAGTATAAAATCGTATAAATTTGCCATTGATTAGGTATGACATGATCACCTTCTAATAGCTTACAATATATTTTCGTAGCTATAAGTTTTAAACCAGTTTTATCGGATGATAAAAAGTTGAACACGCAAGGTAATAACACTTCGAAATTATGTGTTCGACTCAAGGCAATATCATATAAACCACCTAAAGAGGCTGACTGAATAACTTCATGAGGCGCCTCAATGCTCTTTTTTAGACTACCAACAGTAATCTGTAAAAGTTCCATATTTCGTATGCTCAGTCTAACAGCACAAAGAATAAATGCCGAAATTATTGAAGCGTATTCTATAAAAATAATAATTTTTAATTTACAGTTAGTAATAATAGTGGCGGATTAAGCACTTCATGGGCCCCAGACGCAACAAAATGTTGAGACCCCACCTGAAATTTTTTATGCCGCAAAATGCGGAAATAATATTTCATTGGAATTAATATTGCCTTACCGACATATGAGAAAAGAGGTTTTGGTTTAGAAAGCCACAGTCGCGCACATCCCGAGACTGTGCAATAATCCGCCACTGGGTGATAAGAATAAGTACTCGTACACACGCAGCGGTTATGTCACGTCGACCGTCGACTGGAAAAATACCTTTTATTGTCTTGCTGCAATTTTAAGTCTTAGCCACGAATAAGGTTTGTCAACAACACATTTAACGTGTGTATTGTTCAAGCGTCGACTCGACAATCTGCCGCTTGAATGTCGCAAGGAAAGCATATGTAGAGCCGGCGGAAACGTGTGTTTTTTCCATCAGTTTATATGGAACGATGGTCGACTCGACAATAAACGCTCCGTGTGTACAAAAGCTACACTTGCCTTTTAAATGTACAGAATTAGAAAAATAAATTAAAGATTGCTTTATTAAATTTATCGTATTTTCTTGAGGAGTAAACTGTTTTATATCTCCATAAACTAAACATAATTCCCCAAAATATATTAAATCACGTGGAAGCACTTTAAACTCAATAATATTTCCTTGATTATCGATTAAAGCTTTAAGCCCACCTTGAATCTGATATTCTAAAACCTAATAAAAATCTTAAATAAAATCCCTTAAGCATGATCCAAAATGTCAAACTAAACCACGTGTGAAGTGATCCGACGGAGGTTTGGTCTTAAGACGCGGTTCGCCTGGTGGTTTAGATTGATAATTTGGACACTGCAGGGCTGTCCAGACCATCTGCACATGAACCGCGCTAAAATAGTCCTACAGGACCCGATTTCTTCAGTTAAAAAAATAATGGGCCCCACGCACAAAGGTTTTAAACCGGGTCCCGTCCTGAAATCCCCGCTTTACTTAAACATTTTAATACTTACATTGAATAAAAGAAATATCCGTCTATCATCCACTTTGATGTTTTTCCTTATTTTTCTGAATAGAAATAAAGCAGACGGTAAAGCATCAGTTGGTATTCTGCGCAAATACAAATTTTTCTCCACAAAATCATTTAGAGAGTTAACGAAATCTTTTTCATATGGCAAATATTTTACTCTTTTATCAATAATTTGGCCAAAAGTGGTAAATATAGCTTTCAATTCTGGTTTCGCCAAAACATTATTCTAAAGAGAAAAAATACCCTATACTTCATTCATTTTTCACACGGAGCGCGCGTAAACAAATGCACGTGAACAAAGATAATGTACAGAGCCGGTAGTCGTTAGTCGACATTTTTACATATACTTGTAATTAGAGCAGTTCAAATATTCACAAAATAAACTGAATCCAGTCAAAAAAAGCCTCTATCAAGGTGTTTATGTGCGGATCATGCGATGAACATTGTTTACGCGCGCTCTGTACTAAAAATTAATATAGATTGTTATTTACAGCTTTATAAAAACTTTTTGAGTTATTACATAAATAAAATGTTACAGCTTAAAAAATCGAAAAATTTAAGTACAGGGTTAACCAAAAAGGTATTACTTACTCTCATTGCCACTACCCAATAATCGTTTATTATAAGCGGAAGAGGATGATTTGAAAATTCTGTCATTATAATTTGTAAAATGCGCCAAGGGTTTTCCCCTCTTAACATCCTTTTAAAAAGTGTTTCAATAATTGGTGCTCTAAAATAATTATTATTGTTTTAAATTATAGGGGATGATTTAAAATTATATGTACCTGATTAATTTTTGAACAATCATTTTTTTAATTAAGTGCACCGCATCTATATCTAACGTGAATAATATATGGGTAAGTTCAGTTCCAGGTACGCCTTTAACCATATCCATGTCAGTAAAAAATAGATTATAGAGGCCCTATAAATTGTAAAAAATGTACCGTAATAATATATGGGAAAGGTTGCGACGCTTTTTAAATAACTAACCATTGGGTTATATGAGCGAAGAGCGCTTTAGCAAGAGCAGGATAAATGTAGTCTGCATCATTTAGCAATAGCTACTACTAAAGGCGCCCTAATGGGAAAAATGGTAACTAAGCCATCTCAGGTTAGAGTACTATATCCTAGGAGTCCATTGCAATTTATTAAGGAAGGAAATTATCAGCAGTAGGTTATTAGTACCAAACATATACCTAAGTAGAAGTTTGTAGGATATTCAGAAAAGAAACAGTGCCCAACAAATCATCTACATCTAATGCAATCTAATGTGTTGTAATAGTTGTCAAAATTAATAGGAATTCATGCAAAGCAGGAAACAAAAAATAAATATGTCTTTAATATAAACATATTAAATGTACAAAAATTAAAAAAATATTCTGCAATTACTTCAATATATTTTCCATAATGCATATTTGGACTTATAGCATGTGAAGTTATTGTGTCGAATATTAACATAGTTAGATCCCTATCTTCACGTGCATGAATTTTCATAATTTTTAATAATATTGGCAGACAGGGTAGTAAATCCAAAAGATCGCATCCTTTAACCAAATTCGAAAATTGCTGTAATTAAATATAATTTGTAATAATACATATCAACCTTTTTCCACGCCACCCCACAGTACGTTAACAGCATTAGATGGATATTTTCAGACGATCTAGTGAAAAAACGGCGTGGCGCTCTGTAGATTGTCTAAGAATCCATTTAAAAAAAGCTGGCTTACTGTGGCGTGCGTGGTGTAGAAAAGTTGATCGTGTGAAACGGGCCTGTGTTGCACGAGGCAGCTGCACGGTAAGTCAGGAGCCAGTCGGGTTTTAGGCGCGTAACAAAGAGACTCGTACCTCCCGTGTCCCGTTTTATGTAGCTTACCTTTTTTTACATTTGTGTAAATAAAAAAGGCGAGATTGTGTAAATGGAAAAAGCGAGACAGGCGAAACAGTTGCGCTTTTACACTACCCACATTTAGTGTGCAACATTTTTTGTATCATAACGAGTACCGTTATGCCACGTTATTAAATGGTATATTATGTAACAAGTTTTATAAACTACACTTTAGACACGAGGTTTAAGTTAATCACGAGTGACGTGTAGCGGTACGAGTGTTTAATAAACGAGTGTCTAGAGTAGTTTATAAAATGCGTTACATACTATATTTTTTTTACGACCAAATAAACAAATAAAACAAGCAACTTCTTCCATTAAACGTAAATTTCAATAAAACATACAAACCTAATGCGAAAGTAACAAACGTCAAACCACCAACTTGATTTAGGGCTAGATATGTCAAAAAAATAATTCAAGCCGTGTTTAATAAAACTTTAAGCGAATCGGCACCAAGGTGTATCTAATGAGTATTTGTATTAAAAATGACGCTTCGCACACTATATGGCCGTCCGCACACGGGTCGTTTGGTACTCGAAGCGTCTTCAACTCGAAGTCAAAGCGTAATGTGCGTCACATACGAACTATGCGATGCAATCGGAATGTGCTCCGCACACGGGTCGAACTATTTTGTCAGTCAGCTTGCAAAATTCCAACCAGGAAGGTAAACATCTTCATTTTCCTTTTATATTTTATAATGAATAGTTCAAGTGATGAGAAAGATGCTGTCGTGTTTTATTGGATGAACAGACGAACTCACATAGTATGGATTCATCCGTACATTGTCGGATGTTTGTTGCGCCAGGGTTGCCAGACGTCCCGCAATGCGCGGGACAGTCCCGCACAAGAGTGAAATGTCCCGCGTCCCGCATAAACATGCAAATGTGCCGCAGATAAAAAATTAATAAATTTTGATTTTAAAATAATGCAATATACATATAATAAACTTTATATGTTTCGTATAAAAAAAAATAATACAAAAATTAAAATATGAAATGACCTTTTGAATGAAAATATGAATGACCTGTCCCGCGAGACTCAATTTCAAATCTGGCAACCCTGGTTGCGGCAAAAGAATTGCAAAAAACCGATTCAAAATGTTTGGCATTTTATAGATTGCCAAAAAATTGTGCAATCGTATACTTTTCCCACAAATTTGATATTGAACACATCGTACACAATGCAAGCGTCACGCTCGATTTTTCCCGACGCAAACGCATCGATTACGATTCGATTGCCAGACGGCTTGTTGGCGGCCTTCCACTTACTTACATAGGAAGGCGGTTGGAGGGAGAATCGCTTTGATTCGCAGACGCTTCGAGTACCAAACGACCCGTGTGCGGACGGCCTATGTCATCGTCGTCGGCCGGATGTTGCCTTCCCCTGATCTACATACTAAACATTTGGTTTAACTAAATTTCAGAATACAATTCGTTAAATGTGTCGGGAATTATTTTAAGAGCTACACACATTTTTAGCATAAATTTAGAAATAATAATTACCTTAAAAACATTTTCCGTGCTTCCTTGAATAATTAAGTAAAAATTGCAATAAATTGATATATAATACTGATTGAAAATTTTTGAAGGCTCCTCCCAATTCGCACTACAAAATTGATAAATGTAGTTTAAAATTTTCCAATAACAAACATGTGGGTGAACTTTTATAAATTTCTAAAATATAAAAATTGTGATCAAATATTAATTTTAAAATATTTTTAAGCTTACGGATACAACATTCTTCACATCAACATCATTAAGCTTTAAAATTTTATCAACAAATTCAATTGTAGCTAGCACAGGTTTAACTTCCTGCAATTTTAATGGCCAAATTATGGCTTCAACCAGACTATACAATAAATCGTAATGAATATTTTTATTACTATCATCTTCCAAAATATAGGGGCTTTCCAACAAATTAAAACAAAATTCTTGTCGATTAATATCGTATCTTGCTTTTGCCACTTTTATCGATACTTCAACTACCTTTTTAAATAGTTCATAAGGAAGTTGATTTATAAGTAGCACTAAGCCCTAAAAATACAATACAATACAATAAATTATTATTTTTTGGCAATTTATTTATTTATTTCCAGAAAACAAAAAATACAGTTAGTATAACAATATAACTGACACTAAGCCTGCAGAGAGTTACAAAATCCGTGCGCAGGTCTGGTATTATTCTAACTATATAAAGATATTTAAAAAAAAACTTTAAACTATACTAATGATTAGAAACAAGTTTCGCTGCCTATAGACGATTCACGCGGGGGTGAATCTCTGGTGGAGACAAGTGTATTTCTCTCAGAGGGGATACTTTGTGTAATTCATATTTAAACAGTTTTTACAAGTTCACCAAACAAACAAAAAACACATAACATCCCAGCCTCAGAAAAATATGCAGAAATGCAGGATTGTACAGTCCAGATGTAGTGATTGCCTTCTGAGTGTTATAAGGGCGTTTTGGACATTTTTGATATTTATATTAAAAAGGGATAAATTTGCTGCGTCCTAAAAAATTTTCAGAACTCCATCAGCTTTACTCTTTTTAAAATTAATCACCAAACTTTAAACTTATTTTCAATGCAAAACATTTGAAGTGGCAATTTTGGAAATTAAAAATTCTAGTGACAAGGCATTTTAAAATTTTTGAAATCCTCATTTCAAGTGTCGAACTTTCGTTAATCCTTTCTTAAGTTATGCACAACATATTCAACTAAATCTACTTATAATTACCTTAGATGTTGAATAAAGTTCACTAATATTAACCAAAGCAATGACAATTGAATTTAGTTCATCAAATAATAAAGGTCCCACTTGTCGAAACAGAGATCTGAAATTTGAATTAAGGATGCCTTCCTGCATAGGCGTTAAATTTCTGGAATAATTTTGATGATTTTCAATTTTTTGAACGAAATATATTATAACATTCTTTTTAATAGAATCGTCATCAAATTTCTTTTTTAAAATCGTTGAAAGGCAAACAAAGGATAAAAATCCTACACTACAAGTGTTATCTAAAAAAATTTAAAACTCATTACACAATTATATCATAAAATCACATTCAATTACCGTAATAATTTAAATTCGTAATCATATCATAATGATTTTCGGCTAACAAAAACATATAATCAATAGTTTTTTCCAACATTCTGATTGGTATTTTTTGTTTTTCTAGAAATTTGTTATAATTGTACAAAAGCATTTGAGGTATTTGCCATTTTAAATGAAACCGTTCTGTTAACTTTGATAGACTTCGTAGGAAAATTTTTTTGGAAAGTGTATTATCTATAAGTTCATGGTTGTTCTTTATATTAGAAAAGCGTAAATAAGCCAGAATGCTGTGCACCCAAGGTGAGTGATCAAATTGTATTGTATCTTTATCGTAAAGGCACAGAAATAAAATATTTAGAAAGTTATTGCTTTGCAGTTTTAAAAAATGATCTTTATTTATACCAACTGTTCGTATAAGTTTGTTCATAGTGTGAGCACATTTTGCTAAATCAAATTCTCCTTTAAATGTTTTGTATACTTCTTCTAAGTCAACTTCAACATTAACATTTTCTTGAGAGATGTTTTCAAATAAATATTTTACATATTCAGATTTTAGTAATTTTTTTTCTATTGCCAAATAGGAATTGAACATTTCTTCCATTTTTACTAATTGTGTTATAGTGTTTACATTGAAAATATTTTTATGGTTATGTTATTATTTTTCATGTTGATGTTGTTTGACACTTCATTACTTAAGAAAAAGCAGGGGCGGACTGTGTAGAGAATGTGGAAAATTCCACATGGCCCGGTCCGTTTAAGAATTGGCCCAATCAGTTTTTATTATTATTAAAATTTTTTGCGTAATGTACAAATCGCTCTAATGACGAATAGATTTCTTCATTTACTGCCAGTGATTGTTAAACATGTTAAAATTGCCCAATTTGTTGTTACAATCAGGCCCGCGCCTAGCAGTTTTGACGCCCTTGTGCAATTCTTATAAGGCGCCCCCAATTTTCTATAATAATTTGTATGGCTGATATTGTATATGGAAATATAGGTGAAGGAACATGTAAAGTATTGTCCACATTTGAAAATAATTTTAAAAATTATTTTTATTTTTAATACAGGGTGTCCGTTTTTCGAGCCCCACCATTGGGATCTCGAAAACCGTAAAAGATACGAGGTCGGTTAAATAAGGGCATAGTTGCCACATTCGAAGACTAATTTAATGATGTATTTGTTTTTTCAAAAATG